>CAUYLG010071590.1:0-46008 GCA_963573385.1 Cacajao melanocephalus | reverse complement strand
AATACTATGTTGAATAGGAGTGGTGAGAGAGGGCATCCTTGTCTTGTGCCAGTTTTCAAAGGGAATGCTTCCAGCTTTTGTTTGTTTGTTTGTTTGTTTGCTGAGAATGAAATTTTCAAGGCTTCTTCAAAGCTCTGTCGTTTTGCCTGCTTTAGACCTTTCGAACCTATGTTATTAAGAACAATATGGCTGGGCATGGTGGCTCACACCTGTAATCCTGGCACTTTGGGAGGCCAAAAAGGAGCATTGCTTGAGCTTGGTTGTTTGAGACCAGCTTGGACAACATAGTAAGACTCTGTTTCTTCTAAAAATAAAAGTAAAAATTCAGCTGGGCATGGTAGCATGTACCTGTGGTTCCAGTTACTCGGGAGGCTAAAGTGAGAGGATCACTGGAGCCTGAGAGAGCAGGGCTACAGTGAGCAGTGATAATGGCACTACACTCCAATCTGGGTAACAGAGCAAGACCCTGTCTCAAAAAAAAAAATGAAAGTTAATATAGGTTTTTTGAGAGGTCATAAAAAATTAAGTTATATGTGTTTAATAAATTGAGGTAATATTAACAGTAACATTCCCTGCCTCCATGGAGCTTATAATCTAGTAGGGAATTCCAACAGCTACTAAATACTTTCTCTGTTGATGGTGGAGGGAAGAACATTGTGCCCAAAAGAAAGGCACTGACCCCAGCCCTGAGAGATGGAGAAAGGCTTCCCAGAAAAGGGGCCATTGTACCTACCATTTCCAAGCCTTGTATTAGAAAACAATATTGAATTTACTAGATGTCTATAAAATCCCTGTTATCTGTCATTCCTTTTTAACTTTTTACCATGGATGATGTTCTTTGTGTAACCCTGTATAGTTTTTCAAACTCGTTCACAGTAATTCCCAGTTGATTTTAATCTAAAATACAGATACACTATATGATGTTTCATCATGTGGTATGTGAATAACTCAGACACACGTCTTCTAAAATGTTTTGAATATATGGAGTTTCACCGGTTCCAACTGACTCCAATATGCAATTCTGTTTGTAGTAATTTCATGTTAGCATTTCTTTAGTCTGCAATATAGATAAGTATTTTTTTCTTTTATTTTTAGTTGGCAATAATTGCACATGTTTATGAGATACAGTCTGATATTTCCATACATGTATACAATGTGTTGCAATATATATTTTTAATAGTTTTCACGTGATTAAAATAAGGTTTCTAAATATTTATAAAATATATTAAAACTATATTTTAATTTTGTTAGTTTGGTACCAGGGTATTTATGATAGGTGGAATAAAAGAAAGAACCTCCAGGCATATGTTCTTAATTGGAAACTCAAGGCAGCTTCCTTTTCCTCCTCCTCACCTGTCTATTCCCTGGATGAGTTTCCTCTCAATTCCTTCACCTGCAGGGAGAAATGTATTATTGCCTAGTGATTTATTATCGTCGGAATCATTCTTGGTAAGCTCAGAGAGTTCAAAAAATGCACAAACAAGTACACATGGTACCTCTTAGTCATGTGGCTGTGTAAACGTAATTCTTGGGCACCTCGTTAACTTTCCTATGCTATATTTTACTCTATAAAACAGGGCTAATAATGTATAGTATTCACTTTCACAGAAAATTGGGAGAGCAAAATAAAGTGTTTCATGTAAATCCTTAGCATTGTTCCTGGCCTAAAGAAAGCCTGCAACGTATGTCAGCATGACTGTTAGAAACTAGGAGGCAGAATGTGTAATGGTTAAGTGTGTGGACATGGGCTATAGACCGACTGCCAAATATTTTTTAACCACTGGTTGTATTATGTGTGTGTGAGATAAGGGTCTGTATTGTTGCTTTAATGTGTTTTGTAGTTTTGTTTCTAAGGCACCTGCCAAAGGGCAGAGACATGACAATTAATAAACACTTGTTGATGGACATGTGCAGAATTGATGCGTTAGACGACTGTTTTGGGATTCGGAGGAGGAAGAGATGAATCTGCTTTTGAGTAGACAATAAACCTTGCTTCAGGGTGGTGGGATTTAAGCTGCTTTGACAGATCCATGGATCACGCATCAAAGAAGAGTGAGGCGCTCTGTGGGAATGAGACCAGCAGAGACCTGTCAGCAGGAATAGGCAAGACAGCTTTGGAATTTTAGACAATCCTAGCTAGATCACAGGGTGCCAACTGGGGAGCCAGGAGAGAGGATGTTGGAAGAGTCACCTAGAGGGAAGGTCTTGAAAATCTTTAAATGCAAGGTTAAGAGTTTAGGCCATTTTTACTCTTTTCTATAGAGTAATAGTGAAGTCATTTTTTTTTGAGAGAGGGGTTAATATATATTTTCTGAAAGAAATTTCATGTGAAAATGTATTAATGGATAGGGTTACTGTGTTCACGGAAGAAATAAAAGGGGGAAGAGACATTCACATTACTTTAGATTTTATGGTCTCTTTTTTAATTTGCAAAAACAAGTAGTATCACAGGTCAAAAACCACAACCCTGTCAACAGAAACATGTAAAAGTGTGAGATTCAAGGTCTTGCCCCTGAAGACTAGGAACAAATAGGAGGTGTCATTAATGATTGGCTCTTAGATCCAGACACAAATGTGTTCTTTTCCTGCTTTTCTAGTGCAGTAAGACACAGTGGGTACAATGTATGGTTATTTATTCTGGCTTTTTGATTAACAATAAGGAGAATGCTGTTCAAACCTCCGAATGCCTGCTATAAACCCAAATAATGTTTTAGTGAGCCCATTATGCTGCAACCACGAAGCAACCAGAAGCAACCTTGGAGCTCATGTCATTCCATCCTCATTCTGCAGATGAGGGAAGTAGGGCTGAGAGTAGTAAAAGAAGGTTTCCACAATGACCTAGTGGGATAGTGACTCTGAACTAGGACTAGAGCACAGTTCCCTCCTGCCCAGGATGTGTCTTTCCTGCTACGGTCTACTGTACTTAACAGTGCCGGCACAGGCAACATTGCTGTATTTCAGTGGTTCTGAAATTTCTGAGGTCTCTTCTGAGGTTTCCAGAAGTAAACACAATGATTTTACAGTAATTTTTAAATGCTCACTTGGCCTGGCAATAAACCACCATCATGGGTGTAGGATGTTGACTTATCATGTTTTCTGGGAATTATAGCAGGGACGTGGCTTTGGAATGATGCCTCCAGGGCCACCAGAATAAGCTGCCTTGAAGATGTTCCCATACTGACATTTTCTATAGTTGAGCCAGCGTAGATTTGGTTGTCTTGAAGGGCCAGACTTCATGCCTGGAGCTGGGTTCATGTACATGGACCCAGACAACGTCAGGAACGCTGCAAAAGAAAGCAGAGTTAGGACAGTGGTATCAATGAGGAAACAAAGGAATCGTGATTACAGCATAATGGGCTCAGTAATTGCCTTCTTAGGTTAATTGTTTTCCAGAATGTCTTAATATATAGATTATTCTTTGGTAAATTTTTTGACATTGCCATAAAGTGGGCATGAGTAGTCTGAGAAAACGAATGTGGCTGAAGATTTCATTTATTTTCGGTATGTGATGTAAGCGTTCTGGAAAAATCTGAAAAAAATGCATTTGCAAAAATCCACTTAAAACTTAACACTTTATATTCTGGACTTTTGGGTGTGACACTTAACATTGCATACCCATGAGGTATGGCCTTTAAGCTGACAAAGGAAAACACATTTTGCATGTCTCATCAAAAAGGAAAACGCCTGTAAAGAGCCGAGCATGGTGACTGGCACATAGTAAGTGTTGGATGTACACGAGGTATTATTTTATCCAGGCATTTACTGTTACAATAAAGCCTTCATTGCTGTAATCCAATCGTGGGTTTATTGACAGTATCATAAATTACTCAGTGGTTATAGGGTTGATACTGTGTTTCTGGCTGACATGGGAAACTTTGAACAACTCCCAAGGGAATTATAATTGGGTGGAAACTTTGATTTGTCCTTTCTAAACCAAGCTAGGTAGTAAAATGGACTTTTAAAGAGCAGTGAGTGGTGAACTGAAAGAAATGGCTTTAAAAACAAGGCCCAATTTGAAGTCTGGGGATACGTGAGGCGGGGGCAAAGAGGAGCGGCTCCTTCATGTTTCTGGTTAATCTGATTGGATCAGCACCTCAGGTGCCGTCAGAACACCTACAGCTGTTTCCAAGAAAAGAGAAGCTGGCATTTGGGTTTGTACCGTGGCTGTCACATTTAGACACATCTAGACAGATGAGGAAAAGATGGGTGACATGATACGCAGGAAGCCTAGACTAGTCAGACGAGCTGGGGGTGGGGGCGGCTAGTTTCTTTTTCGTTGTAGGGTTGCCTTCGGTGTGTGAGTAAATGATGAAGCAAGTTGGCCCTGGGCTGTGTGTTAGCAACTGTCTTTCTTAGAATAGGAAGAAGAAGGAACTTCAATATCGACTGGGGCTGGAGGAGTAGAAAAGCACTGAAGTGGAGGAGTTGCAGAAGAAGGCTTCCAACCCCTTCACTGTAGTGACCCTGGGGTGTTTTATTCTCTGTGCTCTCTTCTGTGCCAGTCGTGCAGAGTGCCTAGAATAGCAGTGTCGTCATCTACCTCCTTATATCTCTTTTGCTATTTATTGAGGGGGATAATCAGGCAAATATGGTTTTTATTTACATTGGGATAGACTAGGTTCTTATTACTGAAACAATATGGAAATCATGAGCAGCTTCTATTCCCTTCGTGTCTTTATAAATATTCTTTTCCCTATCTGCTTTATCAGATCCAGCTTTAAAAAAAAAGAAAGAAAAAACCTTATTTGTTGACTCAATGAATATTTTACGTAGCTACTGTGAGATAAACACTGAGTAAACTCTGGGAACGAAGAAATGAATAACAAAGATAAATTGCTGCTTTCATAGTCTAGAGCTCATTATAACATGTAATAAGAATATATAGACAGGCTATGAAAAGAGTTCCATGGAGCTCAAGCCATAAGATAATTTTTAATGTGAAGAATAATGAAAAAACACTGAGTTTAGTGTTGATATCTGGAAATTGCCTCATTCCGAAAGCTGAAGTGAAAATACATTTCAATAAAAAGCAACATTTACAGAGAACCAACAGTGACATTCACACTGTTCAGTCCTTTGGAATTGCAAGTAAGGACAAAATATGAAGAATCCAATCCCTGATAAAAGCTGGCCGGACGCTTTCTTATGAAAGGTCTACTGTTTGTGGGCTGGACTGTTAGCTCTTCCCATGTGCTTTCCTCAGAGGTCTCCATTTCCTTCCTGAACGGGGCTAATAGGTCAGATAAATATCCAGGCTCACAAGCAGTTTATGTCATTTCCACTCTGAAAGGATCCATCTCTAGGAAGATATTATGAGAGGCAAACTTGCGGAAGTGCTATTGTGTTAGCCAAGCCAGCTGGTGGGTTTGCTTTATCTGTTATGGAATTTTTACAAACTTAGGTGTTAGGATGAATATCCTGACCTGGTAGAGAGTGTTTATTTCCCCCTTCTTTGACCCTTGACACAGCTGTTTAGAGCTCAGTTGCTATGGGTTGACATGGTCAGATTCAAAGCCAAGAAGAGTGAAATGGGCAGGCTTTGAGACTCATACACACTGAGTATGGCCTGTGTGGGTGAGTCTGAAAGATCTAGGCAACGTGGGGAAGCCGTATGCACTCCACTTAAGGAGCTTGAAGGTAGATGCTATTTTTGCCTCAGGATTGCTGATTTAAGCTCTAGAGGGTCCCAGCAAACAAGAGTCTCATTCATTTATTTAGTGTTCACCTTGTTAAGTGGTTCCAGTAGCTCTTTCATTCTAAATACCCTGACTTGATCATTACAAATTCTAAGTATGTAACAAAATTTCACATGTACCCCACAAACAAATATGTACAAATATTATGAATCAATAAAAAGTTCATCTGAGGACATATTAAGCAAGGCAATAGAGCTTCCTCCATACCTCCAGAAAAATGTCTTGTAGGTCAGGGCTGAGTGGTAGTAGGGGAAGGTGGAGTAATCTGTCAAGATGCTGCTTTAAGTTGTTTTGAGATGTGGTTCAATGGTGTTTGTTGATCAAACACCAAGAACCAGCTATTACCAGGAATAATAACTAGCATTTGTAAATCTCCAGATTGACAGTTTGCAAAGCACTTTCAAGTATTATTTGATCCTTGGAACAACCACGTATCTCCTGCAAAAATATGGGAATGATAATACCTGCTTATTAGGGATCTTGGGAGGATTAAATGAGATAATATAGGTCCAAGTGTCTAGCCCAGCATTTAGTGGGTAGGAGCAGCTGGGTAAATAGGAACCATCTTTAACAATGCAGAACATGAGGCCATGGAAAATTCAAAAGCATAACTACAGTCAGATGACTGCATTTTGGGGCTCAGACTCAGGGACCCCCATTTTGCCCCTGACTAATCGTCACCTATGATTAAAGCAGAAACAACTATGGTCCAAACATGGCACACTCAACAAATGAGCAAGAAAGAGAGACAGTTTAAGTATAGAGAGACCAAGTATTTTTGCCTTCACTTTTGACATACGAGCTCCCTGGACTGAGCAAAGTTCCCTTTGAAGTGGTGACGATGATTGAAGATGATCTAGTTTCTATTATAATATAAATAAAGTAAAAATACAAAGTTGAAATATAGAAATCCGTATGGAATCATTTTATTTACTTACAGTAACATTTGAATTATCCAATACTCAATAGTTTCTCGGTACCTAAGCGTTAACATAAATGAATGAATCTCTATGACCCCTAAATTCATTTCTTCACTTGCATTGTGATTATTTACCCTGACTAAAAATGTAAATTTATAGTCTTGATCTGTGAGTTCAACATTCCAAATCTCTTAAGAGAACAAAATGAGTTAATATTCATATTTAGTTATTCATGCCAGAGCATGGATACATAGAAAAATGGTCACCATGTGTTAGTCAATAATAAAACTTTTTGATCTGTTATCCATTCCTCTTTCTAGGATCACTAATCAGTCAGAATTGTAGATTTAAATTGGTTTCTTAAACAAACATGTCTCAAACATAGTTGGGCACAAAACCACTCAGGGTTCCTATGTATAGTTGTGTGCGTGTGTGTGTGTGTGTGTGCGCGCATGTACCACCACACCCAGCTAATTTTTGCATTTTTAGTAGAGATGGAGTTTCGCCATTTTGGCCAGGCTGGTCTGGAACTCGTGACCTCAGGTGATCTGCCCGCTTAGCCTCCCAAAGTGCTGGGATGACATATGTGAGCCACCATTTATAAGATTCTGATTCAACAGATCTGAGACAGGTTTGGAGTCTGATTTCAACTTGTGTCCTGGCCTGGCCATTTTAGAATTGTGCGAACTTAAGGGAGAAAACAAAACTACCTTTTCAAGCCTCAATTCCTCATCAGTAAAACAGAGGTAATAATTCAGTAATAACTCCATAATGCTTGTCTCCTGGGAAGCCCTGGACAAAGGGTAGTGGTTCCTCTTTCCATTACTATTGTTGTTCCTTGAATGCTTCTATCTTTCCCCCATTATTCCAATTTTAAGCCTTTTCTGTAGTTACAAGGACAATACAATTGGTCCTCCATATTTGTGGGTTCTGCATCCAAGGATTCAACTAATCGTGAATCAAAAGTATTTGGAAAAAAAAAAAACAATAAAAAACACAAATAAAAAACAATGCAGTATAACAACTATTTATATACCATTACATTGTATTAATTATTATAAGTAACTTAGAAATGTATTGCATCTCTATAAAGTATTGCAGGATATGGGTAGATTATATGTAAATATTATATCATTTTATATGAGGGAGTTGAGCATCCATGGATTTTGGTATCCGCAGGAGGGTCCTGAAACCAATCCCCTGCAGATATTGAGGGATGACTGTAGATGTTCTTATATAAAGTCAAACAATACAGTTTATATAAGTGAATCCTCAATCCTTCCAGCTCTTCCTCTACCAACTCTTGATTATTCTTAAAGGACCAACTCAAAGTCGTCCTCATGGAGTACTACTCTAATGTAGCTTTCAATAAAATGATTTAATCTCCAACATTCCCTATTTCTTTTTTGCGACCCCTTCATAATTACAAGCTGTTTGTGTTTTATTTAACATTCTTTGGGCAAGGTGCAGTGGCTTCTGTTTGCAATCCCAGAACTTTGGAAGGCTGAGGCGGGAGAATTGCTTGAGCCCAGGAGTTCAACACCAGCCTGGGCAACATAGTAAGACCTTGTCTCTTAAAAAAATTAAAAAAAAGAAAACAGGCATGATGGCACATGCCTGTGGTCCCAGCTACTCTGAAAGCTGAGGTGGGAGGATTGCTTGAGCCCAGAGTTGGAGGCTACGTTGAGCTGTGATCACACCACTGCACTCCAGTTACACTCCACCAATACATGACAGAGAAAGACCCTGTCTCTAAAACATATTAAAAATTTTAAAATAAACATACTTTGGGCATAAGTCTTCCCTCCCCAATCATGTTTCAATTTCTCAAGCCCAGTGACTGTACCTTGTAGTTCTTTTATATCTAATTACTAATCTTTCAATGACTAGGACATTCTGAAAATCTACAAGGTATTTTACTGGTAGTAAACACTTGTTGAAACAAGTAGAAAAGCCTGTCATAATTTAATTAGATTATAGTCTGTATTGTGTAGATAGAAGTTGCCCATCAGATAAAAAAGGAAGATCCTAGCCCACCAGCCATTCTTTCAAATTTTAAATACATAGGCAAACAAAATATTGCTTTTCCAGGTCTCTGCACTCCTTTCTGAATCTGTAAGTTCCTTCTCAATGATCTCTTTGAAGAAAGTCTCATAAAGAGACCATTTGAATTTTTAAAACTTTACTTCAGGTAGCAGCGATCAAATATTTGTCATTCACAAAGGATAGGATAAAGTAATACTACGCACATATACAATCGGCCCTCCATATCTGTGGATTTCACATTTGTTTATTCTACTACCCCAGGACTGAAAATATTCAAAACAAAAATAATAGATGGTTGCATTTGTTTGTACTGAACATGTACAGACTTTAAAAAAATTATCTAAACAATACAATGTAACAACTATTTACTTCGCTTTTTCATTATATTAGGTATTACAATTAATCTAGAGATGATTTAAAGTATATGAAAGGATATGCATAGGTTATATGCAAATACTATGCCATTTTATATAAGAGACCTGAGCATCTGTGGATTTTGGTATTCATAGGGGTCCTGGAACCAACCTCCCATAGATACCTCGGGATGACTGCATATATTTTATGTGTATATTTTGTTCCCTACTGGCTCAGAATAGAGTTTAATTCTACTTTGAGACAGGATGGTAAGGAATCATGAGGACCATAGGGTAAACTTAGCAATATACAATTGGTTAACTGTCAAAACTTGGGAGAGGAAGGGGCTGCCACTGGCGCCCAGTGGGTCAAGGCCAGGGATGCTGCTAAACATCCTGAATGCACAGAACAGCACCCCCCCCACCACCCACAGCAGATAATCATCCAGCCCCAAATGTCAATGGTGCTGAAGCTGAGACTCCCTGAGTCGAACCAAAGTATCTTTGTTAATGACATAAGAGAAATGCTCAGTTTTACTCTTAGAGGCATTTACTTGTTTGTATGACCCCAAAACCAAATCTATTTTGAGATGCAGAGGGCTGAGATTTTGCAGAGCTCCCCTCCTGCCATCTGCAGATGCCCTGAGTGGCAGCCTGACAGCCTGGAAGCAGCCCCAGAGTTCTGTGCACAGCAGGCTTCTCTCACCCATGCCCCCAGCCCGACTCTGAGCAGTCTGGGCCCGCACATGCCAGCCTTCAGGCTATTTCAGCAGTATTTAAACCTCCAAAGGCTTATGAAATATTCTTTAATCCCTTCCCAAAACATGATTTAGGTGTATTTGATATTATCTGCTATCCCCCAGATTTCCTAGTGTTTGCAGCTCATTTTCAGGTCTACCTTCCAGGTGTAGCCGTCTGTGTCAGAGACAGGAGAGCCTGAGGCTTTCCTCCAAGTGGGGAGTCTGCAGACAACAGGCTGGCAGCTGAGATTTTCACCCAAATGGCTTATATTTGATGTATAGTAGTTTTAATTGTGATATATTAGAAGTGAATTATTTCCATAGATCAAAAGTTAACTCATTAAATCTTAGTCCATTTTAAGTTGATCTTCCAAAGGAACCATTTATATTTATACAGCATTGTGTCTTTATCCTCATAAAACTGGATTCTAAACTCCTCAAGTTGGAGACTTAGAATAGCATAAATCAGATGTGAGTCTTCAATGCTGAGGCTGAATTTATTCAGGCATAATTTCCCTGCGTTTGTTCCTGCCAGCAGGTACTACTTATTTCACAAGAAGTTCATGTCATGAAAGTGCTGAGCTCGAAGGGCCCTCATGCATATCTAGTCCAGGGTTCTCAACCCGGCTATACGGTGATCCTCTGGGGTGCAGCTCAGGCACTGGGGTTTCCCCAAAACTCCCCCAGGTGATTCTAATATGCAAACTTGGTGGAAAAAGTTTATTCTTTTCCAGTCCCTCAGTTACAATGGCAAAACTGAGGGTCAGATTAATTCATAAAGGCAGAAGTCAGCAAACACCATAAAGGACTAGCTACTAAATCTTTCTGGCATTGCAGGCCATATGGTTTCTGTGGAAACTGCTCAAGAGCAGCCATTGGCAATTCAGAAACAAATGGATGTGGCAGGCTGCCAGTGATACTCTATAAAAACAGGTGACCAGCTGGATTTGGCCCATGGGCCATAGTTTGCCAGCCCCTGGTTTAGATCTCACAGTTGGTTAGTAGAAACCCATATGCTAGGCCACAGATAGACCAACCTTCAACAAATGATTTTCTTTTACTAGATGCCGTTTTCCTGTTTGAAGCAGTGTCTATAACATATCCAGTTTCTGTAGAGGTTAAATAATAAATACCTTTATGTAAGTTAAGTCAAATATCTTAGCATATTTACTCATAGTCTAGAGCACAGAAATTTTTATTTTCCTGTCTTTGTGAGAGGTCTGTATATTTATGGCATTTACCAAATTTAAAGAAATAATCACAGTATCTTCGTTTTACTAAAGTAATAACCCAGACAATAATATTTCTATCCAAGAAATTTTTTACGATGTGATCAGATCACCAAAGCAAGAAAAAAAAAATCAGCTAAGGAAAATGGAGATCTGATTTTCTTGTCATCCAGTAAAGGAATCAGTTGAAAATTTCTTAATTCTTTCTTATTGAATCAATTCTTTCTTATTGACTCATGGGGAGATATTTTATTCAAATTTTTAAAAAATAAATCAGTAAATTTGAATATGAATTATGTCTCATAGCTAGAGATGTTCCCTAAGAGTCCTTGGGAAACACCATGGACTAAAGCTGAAGAAGCGGAAAGAAAGCCATCACAATTAATGTGGAGAGTTATGACAGTTTGGATATTTTTTTCACTGTTTGTGTAGCCTTTCTTCCAAAGTACACTCATAAAAATAGGGTTCCTGAAACATTAAAACGCCACCGAATCTGGTCATTTTCCTTGGAGATAAACTTATCTCTATTTGGTAGTTATTTCATATCTATATTTTTCAGAGAAAGTTACTCTACCTCTTCCCTTTTCTTTCTAAATAACACATTCAATAAAAGCGCTTCCTGTCCTGAAAAAAAAAACACTGTCTTATTTACAATTATAAAATGGTATTCAATCAATGATTTCCCCGAGTGGATAAACACTAGAGATGGAAAAACAAAATCAATTTGTTTTTCACAAATTGACATCCTCTGTATGATGCCATCATTGAACTGGAGTTATTCAAAGGGACGTTATAGAGAAGGGCACCTTAGAGGTACATCATAGATAATAACATCATAAAGAGGGGTATCATAGAGATAATAACTGTATAGAGAGGAGCATCATGGAGAGGAACCTTTGAGAGGGGACATGGAAGACCCAGTAGTAGATGAAAATAATCCGGTAATCAATTTGGCCACAAAAATAATAGTGATTATAATTTATGAGGGCTTCCCATACTTATTAAAATATGCATAATAACAGCAGATCATTTTCATCATTGTACACTTAAGTCATGCTGTTTTTTCTCTTCTTGCCTAGTTCTATGATATGTGTGATCATGACCTTACAGCTTTTAGAAGGTACTGGCAAATGTGGTTGCAGTAAACTATTTATCTCTGAAGGTTTCTGCAGTAATCCTCCTGGAACTATTAGGGTTTCCTTAATCATATTTTGTTAGAGGTGATTTGCAGTCCTACCAACCTTAATTTGAATTTTCTCTCCGCCTCAAATAAGCTTGACTCGGGGGGGGGGGCAGTTCTGAACATCTTTAAATTTGAGTTCCCAAATTATAAAGTGGGTTGAGCAATAACTGCCTTTCATGACTTACTTGAGATATTGAGATTGTGCTTCAAAGGATTGAGTAGATGCCTGGCTTCTTTCTTTCTTTCTTCCTTTCTTCTTTCTCTCTCTCTCTCCCTCTCTCTCTCCTTCCCTCCTTCCCTCCCTCCCTCCCTCCCTCCCTCCCTTCCTTCCGTCCTTCCTTCCTTCCTTCTTTCTTTCCTTCTTTTTTGAGAACAGGGTCTTGCTCTGTCTCCCAGGCTAGAGTGCAGTAATGCAATCATGGCTCACTACAGTCTCAACCTCCTAGGCTCAGCCTTCAGAGTAGCTGGAACTACAGACATGTGCCACCATGCCCAGCTAATTTTTGTATTTTTTTTTTTTTTGTAGAGATGGGGTTTTGTCATGTTGCCCAGGCTGGCCTCAAACTTCTGGGCTCAAGTTATCTTCCCACCTCGACCTCACAAAGTGCTGAGATTACAGGCGTGAACCACTGCAACTGGCCCCAAAAACTTTCAATGATGACAAATTATTCCCTGTAGTACTAATACTATTATTCTACCCTTTGGCATAACATCGCCTAGGCTGCACATTCCGTCTTCATCAAGGAAGTGTCTGTGGTTAGGAGAAATGCAAGAGGGAGGAACACACTGGAGAATGATTTTATCTCTCCCACATATGTGAGAACAGCAATACCTAAGTTTGCTCACTCCACCCTAGTAAAACTTCGCTACTGGCTTAATCCTTGATTCTTGAGTCTCAGAAGGGAGTCATTTTCCAGTACTGTTGAGAGTTATATAGCTCTAAGGGATTTGATGAAATAAAGTGTTCCAAAGGAGTGTTCTAGAAGATGAATGATATGAGTTAATACCAAGCATTTCTTCTGACAGGGAGTGCTAGGTAATAAGACAACTGCTGAAGGTTGAACTGATCTTTATCCAGGAAGTTCTGCACTTGAGATTGTCTTTATAGGACAGGCAACAGGCATAGAAAATGCTATAAAAATAGGTTTGTTTGTTTCATAGTATCATTGAGAAAACAGCTGTAAAGAAGATATATGAAAAGACATAAATCTATAGTGTAGTCATTAAATGCCATTGAATTCTTGAGTGATGATTTATAAATGACTGAAATTCAAAGAATTTTCATGGAAAAAAACGAAAGCATTTCAGGACATCTTTGTTTATTTCAAAATTGAATCAACTGTTCTTCATTTTACAGCTTCCAAATATTGTTTGTGTGTGTTTCTGCTATTGTTACACAGGAAATAATTTTTACCTTAAAATATGTAAAACATTTTTCCTAAATAATAAATTCCATGCAGTAAAAGGCAACAATCAAAAAGTATAATGCTAGAACATTTCAAGCATGCCCGAAATGCCCATGGCAGGATGAAGGAAGCAACCTCATGGGGCCCAGCCATTTATCTTGTAAAGTCTTAAACTACCATAGGAAATCCCTGTAGGATGTTCTATTGTGTGAGAGTTCCATTTAAAATACATTGGCAATATCCATTTTTTTTTTAAAAATGCAGTGGAAATCTAAACTATGGCTTATAGCTTATTCAAATATATTATTCATCTACTGCAGCAGCCAACACTGCCACAGAGAACTAAAGAAGAAAAACATGGAGACAAAATAAGCATGAGAATCATGACTACTATGAACTGATAAATAGAAGTTTTTAAAAAAGCAACAAAACAAACCCCTAGATTGTTATTGGGCTTTCAAGTAGACGTGTTTCTTCCTCCCCCTCTTCCTCCTCCTCCTTCTCCTTGTACTGCATTCAGAAGCAATCATCATACTACCACAAGCAAACAAACCATTTTGAAGATGTTTACCAGGAGTGTTTCCTTCCCTTTTAATTTTGTGACCTGAGTATTGGTACAATTTTTTCTTTCATCCTTCTCACAGACAAGGGGTTACTGGATGTGCTGAAGCAAAACATGACTGTAGAGTGGAAAAAGGGTGAAGAACAATGTTTTATCTTCTTATGTCAATTATGCAGGACAAAAGACACAGGCTCCCAAAAATACCTTTAGAGTTTGTCATCCTGGATCATGATACCCTACAATATGTTGAAAGTCTCATTCATCTGGGCTCAAGATCCCACACTTAAAGAAAGGCTGAAATTCCCCATAGTGTTCATTACTTTGGGTTTTACAAAAACACGTATATCCAGATAATTTTTCTTGTTGAAATGCTGAAGTAAGTCAAGGTATACACATGTAATTTAAAACTTAGCTTTGAGGCCCGGCATGGTGGCTCATGCCTGTAATCCCAGCACTTTGGGAGGCTGAAATGGGCTGATCACCTGAGGTCAGGAGTTCAAGACCAGCCTGGCCAACATGGTGAAACCCCATCTCTACTAAAAATGCAAAATTAGCTGGGTATAGTGGCATGTGCCTGTAGCCTCCACTACTGGTGAGGCTGAGGCAGGAGAATCACTTGAACCCAGTAGGTGGAGGTTGCAGTGAGCCGAGATCATGCCACTGCACTCCAGCCTGGGATGGCAGAGCAAGACTCCATCTCAGGAATCCAAAAAACAAAAAACAAAAAACTTAGTTTTGAAACGAAACAGCCTATGTTTCCACAAATTAGCCTGTGTTTCCACAAATTGGAGTTTATAATTATGTTGCATTTTTACTATATATTAAAGCAACATTTTTCACCTGATCTGAGCTCATCTATTAGCCTTTCCTTACAAATTTGAATCAAAACCTTCATCAGGCTATAAATCTCCCTATAATTGGTAAAGAGCTAGATAAAAATTATCCCATAATAAGAGTTTGGGAGAATCTTGTGGTATTAAAGGGTTGCTGACATGGAATACTGTATGTATTTCTACTCCTAAATTAGATGCAGTCCTAATACTGTTTGTGAAACTAAATTAGGTCAATGACTCAGAGCTGGTTTTATTTAGAGTGAGTTATATATTAAAATATAGCAATATTTCCCTTCTTCTGAAAAGCCTTCTGGTAATTTCAATTCATTGTAGAAAAATGTTTCCCAAATTAAGGTATTTTAACTAAGTTGTGGTAAGAAATTCCAAGCATGCTTTTTCCCCTCTCAAAAGAGGCCTTCCACATTGTGCATTTCAAATCCGTTTGGTTCTAACCAATATCACTTAGATAACACATCTCACTTACTTTTTTCTCCCTTAAGTGTAACCTGGGAAATCCCAACTTTCCCTTTGATGCACTAAGTCTTTGGCATCTCAATCTGTAAAACCAGTGCAACACTCATAACAGGGATTTTTCTGGAGATGTTAGAAAGGATGAAAAAATATGAATGAAATAAGTTGACTTTTTAAAGAGTGGTGCCATAAGAAGCAAGACATAAATTTGCTCCAGAAGTCAAATGGTGTGTCGGGAGAACAGGCTTTGGAATCAAATGGAACTAGCTTGGAGGCCTGGGGCTAGCATTCAGTAGCCATGTAACCCTGGGAAACAGCCTGAGTGCATTTTGTTTGTTTATTTGTTTGTTGGTTTGTTTCTCTGTTTCTTTTTTTGAGATGGAATCTCACTCTGTTGCCCAGGCTGCAGTGCAGTAGCAGAATCTCAGCTCACTGCAATCTCTGCCTCCTGGGTTCAAGCGATTCTCTTGCCTCAGCCTCCCTAGTAGCTGGGATTACAGGTGCATGCCACCACACCTGGATTTTTTTTTTTTTTCCAAACAAAAGCAGCCTATGTTTCCACAAATTAGAGTGGAATGGCACTTTAATGTGCCTTTGCCTCCCAGATTCCAGTGATTCTCCTGCCTCAGCCAGTATCTGGAATTACAGATGCGCACCACCACACCCAGCTAATTTTTCTATTTTTAGTATAGATGGGGTTTCACCGTGTTGGCCAGGCTGGTTTCAAACTCCTGAGCTCAGGTGATCCACCCACCTCAGCCTCCCAAAGAGCTTGGATTACGGGTGTAAACCACCGCACCCAGCTCTGAGTGCATTTCTCCATCACTAGAAATCAGGTAATCATACATTCCTTATCATATTATTAAGAGGAATAGAGATGGAATATGCAGAATACTGGGCATGTAGTATATGTTCAACAATGGTAGCTACTCCTGTTCCTATTACTACTACAGCTGCTACTACTACTAAGCAGCTGCTATTATTATTGTTACTGTAATGACTCCTACTATTACTATTGCTTCTACTGACAAATAAGGAGAAGGATTGTGGAAAAAGAAGTCACTTCATCCAGTTCTAAACAAATGAGTTGTTATCTCACTGCCCCCCACCTTTCTAGTGGGAATAGCAGAATGACCAAGTATTTTGGAATCAGATAAACCCAGAGAATGATAGGACCAACATGGACAGGAGAGCCTGAGTACATTCCCAATGCTGTACTTGTGTGGCTGTGAAAATTATTTTTCCAAAATTGAATATTGTCAAAGGTGTTGAGATTTCTCATGGTCAATATTTGATCTTTCAAAGCCAACATATACCTAACACACTTCAAATTGGTTCAGTGTATGTAGTCTTTGTTACATGGATAATATTGTGAGTACTTATATGCCAGGTAATGTGTAATAAGGAATTATTATGTGTTTGGTATGTAGTCATTGAATTAAGACGTCCACATAATGAACTGGAATGGAATTGCACTAGAAATTCTTTTTTCATCCAAAATAAAAGTAAACTCAAATATAATTATGATGATGTGACCTGATTGGCATATCTCTGTAATGTTCAGTTACTCCTGCCAACCAAATGTCAATATGTACTCCAATTCAATTCAGCAAACATATATTGATCCTAGTCAGGGATGGGAAGATACTAAGATGAGCACAAAGTTACCTTTTTCATTAGTAAGTTACTATCCAGTAAATCTGGCTGGTATATTAAATCTATGGTCATTTTTTACATTTTACTTTTCATTTTAAACTTGTAAAATAATAGAAAAAAGAAAGTATTTGGAACAGTAAAGCCTCAAGTCCATCACTTTTTTTCTTCACCATTTTGTTTAGACACTATTTCTGATGTTAATTACTGCATTAATTAGGTCTTAAGTTCTCCTTCCAGTCCTCATTATGACTTACACATTTCTTACGACTGGCAGACCTTGCTAAGTCATGAACTATAACTTTTTTTTAAAGGTTCAGAGCATTTGGTCCAGCAACACAAATTACCCTATTACACTGTATACACTAGTAGCAATGAGCAAATGTTTCTTTTACTTTTATAATTGTTTTGGAAAACCATATGATTGCCAAAGACCGCCTATACGTGGTCAAGTTGTATTCATCCCATCCTTTAAAAATCTGCAAAACACATTAATACTTGTGATGTCTAGAGCTGAGGATGTTTTGTTTTGTTTTAACATGCCTCTTATCTGTACATTGGTAATGTTTCACTTAGGTTAAAATTCTATGAATGATTTAATTGATATTATCCAGGTTTGTTAACCATTTTAAATGGCCGTTGATTTTGCCAAATTCCATTCTATGCCATAAGAATGCTGTCCACACTAAGTTCCACTAATGGGAGTAAAACTCCCATGATTTATTTGACTCTTAAGTATGGTAAAATAGCTGCCTAGAAATAAATGAATATGAGTCCTGGAAAACCCAGTGGGGATACCTAGCAACAGGAGTCCCCAAAGTCTTCAGCATAAAGTGCTTATCCCTTGAAGCCCCCACCCTCCCACCATTCCTCTATTTATTTCTTAATTGTACACTGTTGTTCAGAAAATTCACACTTGGAATTTTCATATTTTATGATTTGGACTCATTTATCTGGAGAGCTGCTTGAAATGGTTACTGAACTACAATTCTAGCCTTATGTGTTTAGGAAATACTTTTTGTCTGCTACAAAATGCAAAGAATTTGAAACTACTTTAGTAGAGTTTTCATTTTAAAAACCCTATTGTGCTTCATTACTGGAGGAGAGAAAATGCTTGTCAATCAACAACTTAAACTTTGTGTTTTTCAGTCTTGATATATGTAATTTGTTAGCAAAAGAGATGGTGTGCACATAGCCTGCCTCAGAGTACATTAAAGAGTATTTTCTTCAGATATGAGTTTTGAACTTAGTGGTTTCAGATATGAAGAAATTGTAGTCACTAGCTGTGAGTTACTGGGAGGGGCGGGGAGCGGGTGGCAGGCGGCAGGAGGTGGGAGGTCAGGGTGACCTATTACTGGCACCAGAACTAGTGATTTCTGTTTACCTGTAATCCAGAAATAAGTATCTGCTAATTTCACCTGCTAACATGTGACAGCATCTTTCCAGGCAAAGAGTAGATGTAGTCCTGAGAGTGAGGCCTTTCTTTTCGGCTCATGTACGGGAAAATTAGGGTTTTTAGCAGAGAAGGAGACAGTTTAGGCCTACTGCATTTGGTACCTTCCCATAGAATATCAGTATGCCAAGTAACTGGACTCTTCCAGAAAGATCTCAAGAGAATCTGAGTGCCCATTTAAGAGACCTGGAAAAACGTTCAACTTCCAAGCAGCACCCTCATAGCTCTGAAATTTGAGAGCATTCTGCACTTTCTAACTTCATTCTCAGGATTTGAAACTGAAGTGCCAAATCATTTTCTTAAACTCTATAGGAACCCTCATCCACCTACTCACCCTTCTGCCTGCCCATTCCTTTAGCAAATATTTGTTGAGACTACTATGCAGCAAGTATTGTGTTTGGTACTTTGAATCCAATGGGGAGGAAGAGCAACCAGGGTCTTGTCCTAAGGATGCTTTCCTTCTAAGGGAATTCATGAGTCTTTTCTGCCCTAAATTGTCTAACTGTAAGAAGGGGCAGGGAAAATCTCAGTATGTGTTACTAAAGAACATTGGCACTGCTTGATTTGATGTTCACTAAATTGGCTATTTGGGTGAGATCCTTATTATGCACAGTGCACATCCAACTTAGATGGAACCATCTAAATTGGAATAATAGACCATTGTGATCTGTGACTCCACGGATGAGATATTGGGTCTCAGACAATCAAAGACAGACTGACTCTCACTTTGAAGCAATGCATCAGGCTTTATAATTAAACTTGTTTAGTTGTGAACTTCTTTCTGTGAACCTCAGGACATGCTGCATGCAGGTAACAACTAGAATTATTCCTGTGGAATACTAACAGCCCTGGAAACAGATTAAAGTCACATGTAGAATTCTTTAGCCTTGTAAGTACTTGGTGTTAGGAAGAATATGGAAATTTCCCAGATCTTGAAACACTGTAAAGGCCCCGGGATATATTATCTAAAGGCCAGCAGTCAGTATCCACGGGTCTTCCACTATTCCTTCTCCCCTTTTTTTTTCTTTTGAGATGGAGTCTCACTGTGTCACCCAGTCTGGAGTGCAGTAGCACAATCTCTGCTGACAGCAACCTCTGCCTCCTGGATTCAAGCGATTCTTGTGCCTCAGCCTCCCGAGTAGCTGGGATCACAGGCATGTGCAACCACAGCTGGCTAACTTTTGCATTTATAGTAGAGATGGAGTTTCGCCATGTTGGCCAGGCTGGTCTCAAACTCCTGACCTCAAGCGATCTGCCTGCCTCCACCTCCTAAAGTGCTGGGATTACAGGTGTGAGGCACTGCACCCAGCCCAGGTGTGTTCCACAAAAATTAGCCAGGCGTGGTGGCACCTGCCTGTGGTCCCAGCTACTCAGGAGGCTGAGGTGGGAGGATCACTTGAGCCAGGGAGGTGGAGGCTGCAGTGAACTGTAATCACACCAGTGTACTCCAGCCTGGGTGACAAAGTGAGACTGTCTCAAAATAAAAAGAAAAGAAGTTTGATTTTTTTTATATTGAGGAAACTATAGCTATAAATAATTAGTGTTAATTCTCAGAAAGCTAGTTAAATGGTAAAACTCAAGAGATCATTATAATCAAGTTTAATCATGAAAAGGTCATTACACATGTAGCTCAGTTTTTTTTTTTTGTTTGGTTTTGTTGATGTTGTTTTGAATTCAGAAGCAGCTTTATTTTAAGAATCTCAATTTACAGTGAAGGCTCAATTTCTTTAGTCATCATTATGTAAAATAGAATAACATTGCAAAGAAAAATCAAATAAAAGATTCAAAATCCCAGGCCTAATATATGATAGAAGCCATACTGAAGGTCACAGGTGGTTTAAATTCTCTGATTATTAACAGAGGTGAGCTTTGTTATAGGGAGATGGATCATTATTAAGTCATCTGTCTGATCTAGAGCCAGCAGCACGATCTAATTATTTCATTCTTGAATTATTTTTAATATGTAGAATTAGAGATGTTTGAGAAGTGTTTGCTATTTTCCTGATAGTACAGTTTCCTCCTAAATTGCTTATGTTAAGTAAAATAACGTTGCATTGGAAGAACGTGTATTTCTTAGTAATGCTTCACAATTCCTCATCCTACAATTCAATAAATCATCTTATACCTGTCAGCATGTGTAGCCTAAGATTTATTGCATGGTCCATTGTGTAGCAGATAGCTCCTTGGCCAGAGAGCAATTTCTGAAACTAATTTAATCAAAGTGTTTTTATAATACAATGAACTATGGCTTGATGTCTTAAATATGCATTGATGTCTTCAGAACCACATGATTTAATTCTATCCAATTTTGAAATGGAATTAAGACTTGGCTTCATGTGACTTCTGTTATAGTCAGGAAATCTTTGGTTGCATTCATATTATTTATGTACTGTTATTGAGCAAACATTCATTAGTGTCTCTATTTGCACAGCCAACATGCTGCTAGATGATGAGATGTTGTAGGAGAGAAACAACAACAAAAAATACTAGTTTAGTGGAAAGATATAACTGAGAGCTTGGAAGGAGCAGTAGACATGGCAGTTATTGGCCAAAAAGGAATCCAGTTTTGCTGAAGCTGTTGAATGTTCATTTTGCAGGGTGGTGGTAATTATAGCTGCCTTCTACTGTGGAAGTTTTAAACCTATAGTTTTGACTACTTTGCACGCCAACTCAGGAGTCTGAACTTGATCCTTTAAGAGTGGAACAATTTTGGAGTTTTGAGAGTAATGTAAACTTACTGCGAAGATTACATTGGTGGCCATGTATGGACCCAATTGGGCAAAAATTAGAGGAATGAAAACCAATGATTCATGGAAGATTGTTAGAGCAGAAACCTTGGGAAGAAAAGGGAAAACTGGAGTCAAGGGGTCTTTTAAAAAAACAACTCCCCAAAATCTTTAGAGAGTGATTAGATAGAAGACATGAAGAGCACTGTAATATCTTTTGTAAAGATGAAGGCCAGGCGCGGTGACTCATGCCTGTAATCCTAGCACTTTGGGAGGCCAACGGGGGGCAGATTGCTTGAGCCCAGGAGTTCAAGACCAGCCTTAGCAACATGGCAAAACCCTGTCTCTACCAAAAATACAAAAATTACACTGGCGTGGTGGTACATGACTGTAGTCCCAACTACTTGAGGGACTGAGGCAGGAGGATTGCTTGAACCTGGGAGGTCAAGGCTGCAGTGAGCAGAGATCACACCACAGCACTCCAGCCTGGGTGGCAGAGTGAGTCCCTGTCTCAATAAAAATAAATAAGATGAGAAGGTGGGGAGAAATTTCAAAGGAACAGATGATGCAGTTAAGAAAGCTGAATTTAAAATAACAGGAGACCAGCAAAGCTGAAAGTTGGTATTGAACTGGGAGTGAAAGAACAAAGCTTAGGTCACAGTTGAGATCTGAGATCAAAATCTGAATCGTATAAGGACAGAGGAGGGAGTTAAAGCTGTGAAAAAGAATGCCAATGCTGATTGAATATGTATATATGAAGCCACTGTTTTATTGTAATTGTTTGGATAGAACACGTTCTGGTGGAAAACTCACTTGCAGTCAGAATTGCTCAGTGCTAAAGTCTGTCTTAATAGTAAATGCATTCGATTTAAAATTTGTTCACTACCTGAATCAGTGACACTCTATTCAAATAAAAACAGCACATTGGAGAAATATAACCGTTGTGGAAGGCCAGAAGTCCTCTCTGTGATTTACTATCACCATTTAATTACTGAGCTGTCTCTGAAGTCATATGACACTGCCTCCCCAGAGTGTCCTATCACAGTCATGGACCAAGGTCACAGACATTTGAAAATCAAATGATAAAAATCACACTAAAAAGTCCTGGGAGCAAAGTTTAACATGTTTGCTTTCAGCTTTATATATTTTGTGTCAAGCTGAATTTTGAATTTTGAAGAGATACACTGACTCCAATCAATGGGGGGGGGGCATTATTTTTTCATCATAAACAGATGAGTTTGGGTCCTCTGCTGGCTGGCTGCCCTCTCCCCCTTTCAACACCACTTAAATTTTTTTAAGAACAACATTTATAAGTAATTGAGAATACACTGGGGACAACTTCAGCATGACTGCTTTTTTTTTTTTTGATGCGAGGGCACATTATGAACATCTGAGTTCTATCTTCATTTTTATTAGGAAAAGCAATTTAGAACTGCCAGTGAGATGAGTTAAAAAGATGGCTGATCAAGGCGCAGCATCCATGCGTGAACCTTCTGTCTGGTATGACATTAGCTCGTAACCCCCTTACACCTACTCTAGCTCTCTCTTCAGTTCTGCTTCCCGTTCCCCAGTAGAGACTAAAGGAACTCGGGAAAGGCCCAAGAATGGGATGTGATTACAAAGCCTGAGTAAGTAATAAGATCACAAAGTGTCCACAAGAAAGGGAAGGTGGGGAGAGAAGGGAAGGTGGGGAGAGAAGCTTACTCCCTACTTAGCTTTTCCTCTCTTTCTCTTTTCCTGGGCGAAGGTGCCCAACAATTTGCATTTTTAACCAGCTCCCCAGGTGACTGCTGTAGCTGGGCCAAGCCACATTTTGAGAACTCCTGGTCTACCTTCTAGGTTCTACAGAAAAGATGAGATTTTGCAATTTGTAATTGGTATAACTGGCAAGTCTCCTCCCAATTCTCTGAGTATTGGACAGTTTTCTCTCACTGGATTAAAAGCAAATGGCTTGGTTTTTAAAAATTTTTTAAAGCAACATTTATTATTTGGCCTCTGCTTTAGCAATACATTGTATATGTAAAATCAAATACAGTTCAGGGAACTGAGAGCTAGTTCATTTCCAAAATACAATGACCCATAAATTGTCCTTAGTCATGTATAAACAAATGAATGCTATTGGGAAAATGCCTTAGTAAATTTTTTTGTAAAACACTGTCAAATCACTTTCTAGAAAATCTTTTTTTTTTTTTCCAGGCAGGTGGCCATCAGTCAAAGAAGCAGAATACTATGTGTGGTTTTCTTTGTTTTTGTTTTGTTTTGTTTTGTTGAGACAATGACTCCCTCTGTCATCCAGGCTGGAGTGCAGTGGCACCATCATGGCTCACTGCAGCCTTGACCTCCTGGGCTCAAATAATCCTCCCACCTCAGCCTCCTGAGTCACTGGGACTACAGGTGCATGCCACCATGCCCAGCTAATTTTTATTTATTTATTTATTTATTTATTTATTTATTTATTTGAGACAGGGTCTCCTATGTTGCCCAGGCTGGTCTCAAACTCCTGGACTCAAGTGATCCTCCAGCCTTGGCTTCCCAAAGTACTGTCACTGTGCCCAGCCTCAGAATACTTTGTTATCACTTTGGTTTCCAAATGTTGGGAATATTTTGCAATTTACCTTTAAGACTACTCAAGGCTTCAGGGCAATGCTCTTGCCTGAGTTGACCTTTGAAAGAGAGTAGAGCAGTAAATCTATTCTTTTATCATCAGATTTTAAAAAAATGTTTTTCCTAAATCTTTAAGTTAATGTTTAAAAATATTGTTGAATTATAAACATCTATAGTACACCTCTGTTGTGTTTCTGGTAAAAGTAACTACTGTTAAGATCAAGAGACCAAATTTGTATAATACAAATGCTTTGGAAAATTAGAAGTTGAGGTGACCGTGCAATAGTTCTTTTTCGGCGTTGGGAATACTTGAATGCAAGAAAACATTCCCTCATATTTTCAAGTATAAAAAGTCCTCTAAATTCCTTAACAGCAACAGTCAGTGTTTCCCTGCTAAGCACTGTTTTAATAAAGTTCCTGAGATTTTCTATGATAAAATCACATAAATTTATACTTCTGCATACATCTGTATATAATTTTATTCCTGTACTTGTTATATACATATAAGCTGCATTACAAATATATTTTTATTCTCAATCCTAAAGTATAAAGGTAGTAAATTGAATAAATTATTAATTCTTCTTCACCGTATCACAGAACCTGTTTTTCCATTTTGAGCAATGGTTCTCGAACTGAGATGCACATTGGAATCTCCTGGATAGCTTTCACATATCCTACTCCCTGAACTTTACCAAGGCAAAGTTATTTACACTCTCCAGTTGGGAAGGGAGGATAGATCCAGGTGATTGCCATATGCAGGCCAAAATGGGAACTACTCCCCTATAGACACTCCTCATCTTCTTTCCTTCCATGATTTCCACATTTCTTTCAACTCAATCAAAATCATCTTGAATAGACAAACACAGTGTCAGTCCTACTAAAGGTTGAGAAAATGGCGGAGTAAAGATGATGAAGTCAGGGACAAAGGATGCAATGAATTTTAAAAATCTGAGATTCAAACTTCCTAAAACTTAGGCAAGGGTCTGTTTTTGAAGGTTACTCAGGGCTGAAAAACAATGGCATGCTTTCATATTCTTCTTTGATTCTGTAGGATGTCCCAAATGGGGAATTTTCTTACATAACATTGATTTTGTAAATTCTTAACAGATCATACCCACTTTGGATGGAATGGAATTTTAATCTATTTTTTGAGCCAAAGAGTGTGACCTCCCTTGACTTTAAATATTTTTTTGTACCACACATGTGGGGATATGAGTATTGTCAACACTAGGAACCTTTTCTGTGAATGCCCCAAATTCAAGAACAAAGCTGGTCATGTATTGAATTTTAATAATCTTTTTCAGCAGCTGGTCCAGAAAAGGACATTTTCCTCTAAAACGTAAAAAATTCAGACTATAAATTTCTATAGAAACAAAGCAAATCATACTTATCTATTCAAAATTATTAGATCAAAGACTTTCAACTATTTTAGCTTCAAATATGTTTAATATATTCAGTTCAACTGACATGAAGTATGTGTTGTGCTGGCTTGGAAAAAGATTTGGTCTTTCCACAGTATCTGAAAAACAGAAATGTCTTTTCATCCATCCAAGGCTAAGCATCCACTATGAGACTAATTTGACATTCAGGTCTGGTCAAAATGTTTGATGGTATCAGTTAAAACCCTGTTGAAGCAGGAAGACCAGAACATGTTCATTAATGAGTATCTGGCAATGTTATCATCTACTTAAGATGGAAGAAAGGGGATAAGATCAAAATTATTCAATCCCTGAGTGATGGAAGAAGTAAAGCTTGAAGGAACCTATACAGACAACATGTATGACATCCATCAATATCAGGGGATTTTGTAGACATTAATTATCCACTGCTTTATACCCTCCCCACCTGCCTTTTAAGCTGTATTTTATGATTGAGAAAAAAAAAAAAGACCAGAAAAATAGAAATGAAGGAGATATCAATCAATGGGCAACTCCATATCCAGTCTGCACTTAAAACTCAATGCTTTATATATTTATTTGCAGAGTGGAAGGAACTGACTAATCCTCGTGCTGTGCCTTCCTTACCCACTTTTGACCAGGTTCTTGCTATAGCAACCTTGATCCAATTGAAGATTGTCATTTCTTACTCTTCCTAAGTTTGAAGCTTCTGCTTCTCTGAACAAAAGACACAAATCAAACAGGAATTTATTCAATCATTGCATTTTATCCATAATTTAAGGCATTTTATTTATAACTTTTTTTCTGAGTTAAAATTTATTTTGGTGGTTAACAAAAAGCCTTTAGAATTTTGAGTTACCTGAAGGATTGGAATTTGAGGCATCCTCCTACACTCCAATAGTAGTAGGTGGTGAAAATGTTAAGTGAATTGAATTATATGGAAATTTTAAAATGGTTTGGAGCAACAGAAAAATATGTTATGTATAAATTAATTAAAAAGTATTTGGACTTTTTTTAGCATCCCTTTGGATACCAGGGATTCTTTTCTTTTCTTTTCTTTTCTTTCTTTTCTTTTCTCTTTTCCCTTTTCTCTTTCCCCTTTCCTTTCCTTTTCTTTTTCTTTCTTTCTTTCTTTCTTCTTTCTTTCTTTCATATTTGGATTACTAAAAAAAAGAAAGAATGTTGTTTTTTAAATAAGGAGAACAATTTTCTTCAAATGGCCAGATGGCCGATATTTTGGTCTTTGTAGCTACAAGTCTTCAGCTTTTCCATTGTACTGTGATAGCAACAGTAAACAGTACTTTATGGCTACAGAAATGTGAGTTTTGCATACTTTTCATGTGTCACAAAATGTTATTCTTTTTATTGAAAAAATTATTTTAAAATGTAAAAATTATTCTTAGCTGGCAAGCCACACAAAAAGAGGCAGCAGGCAAGATTTGACCTGTGGACCAACCACACTTTGTCAATCTCTGGTTTAGGATATTGAGTATCTTCCTGATTTGAAAGTTTTCACTTTAGCAAAAATGATTAACTGCTATTAGTCTGTTTTACAATATTCTCTTCACCATGTAATTCTTAACTGGCAAGTAGATTGCCTCTTTTGTTTTATTTATTTATTTGTTTGTTTGTTTGTTTTGTTTTGTTTAAGAGACAGGGCCTCTCTGTTCCCCAGGCTGGAGTGTAGTGGTGCAATCACAACTCACTGAAGCCTTGAACTCCCAGGCTCAAGCAATCCTCCTGCCTCAGCCTCCTGAGTAACTGGGAGTACAGATGTACACCAGCTGTAGTCTACAGATTTAACCTGTACCCAATCCTTGGCTTAATATTAGTTTTTAATTTTTAAAAATGTTTTTGTAGAGATGGGGGTCTCACTATGTTGCCCATACTGGTCTTGAACTCCTGGCTTCAAGCAGTCCTCCTGCCTTGGCATCCCAAAGTGTTGGGATTACAGGCATGAGCCATGGTGCCCAGCCTTTTGCCTCTTTGGATATGCTATGGCAGCCCAGAGTACTGTGTTGAGAAGGATTCAGAAGTTGAAGAGGGGCAAATGAGCAGAGAGGGCAGCAGGAGAGTTGCCCAATTGGACCGTCCGCAGCTCTTCTACCTGTGTTACAATCTTACAAAATGCTTCCTTTATGTTCTGCTGATAAAAACTATAGATTTATTCTTGGAAACATTTTTCTGCAGGCATAAATTTTGGAACTGAGATCACTGTTTTTAAATTAGAGAATTTGAAAGGATTCTAGTAATACAGCCTCATGTGATATCCATTCTCATAACCAACAAACGTATTTATTGATCATTTGCTCACCTCTTATTATAGGCAGAAATGGGGCTGGGAAGGAGGAGTGAACAAAAAAGGCCATTCACATCTCTAATACCTGGAAATAACTAGTTGTCATTGTATCTGCTAAAATTATAACTAAATGAATAGAACTATACTAAGATATCTATTTATCTTCATTAAAATAAAAGCTCTTCTGGACCATACACAGTATTTAAAAGTTGTTCTCTTTATGTTATTGACTACCAGGTTAGAAAAATAAACACTGAACTCATAATGATGGAATTTATAAATATATGGAACAGATTCTGTGGTGTTAATATAGAAATTTCAAATAAAACCTGACAAGGTAAATATTGTATCACATATCAAAATGACTTAAATTTTAGTCCATGGAATACTAGACTTAAATTTATATGCAGATTATATTTTATTAGGTTTTTGACGTTCCCTGGGCGGCCTGTCTTGCCAGGGCATTTGGAAATGGTAGCTATTATAACCAATGAAAAAAGGCATTAAAAAATTAAAACAACGTAAATTACATGTATTTGTGGTCTGTTGAGTCGAAACTGAAGATAGTCTCAGACTCCTGCAATGAATTAAAACATCTTTAGAATTTAGTTACATATAAGGTATTTATGCTTTTATACGGGCGGCATGTGTTAATATGGGTGTGTTTTCATATTAACGATTGTGATTATAGTTTCTTAGAAGAAAATATACATACAGGTTGTGGCACTTGACGTGTCCATATCATGATCATGCTGGAGTGGTGGTGTTGGGTGTCAGGGCTCCAAACACAGTTGCTGCATGTCACTCTGAATATTGTGGAATGAAACAAGTCAGATCTGTCTGCCTTGAAAGGTATCCAGACCTAATATTATACTTTAAAGACATTCTGAAGTATTGACTTCAGAATAAGAGCAAGCATTATTTAAGGCCTGGGCAAACCCAAAAGGAATTACTGAAATCTCCTGTTTCAAGCATACATTTTAATAATAGTGCTCAATGACAAGTCATTAATTCCCTGCAACCTGACTCTTAGGTACAGGTCTCAAAAGGCTAAAATTAAGGGCATTTGTCTGCTTCCCTTGCTGTTTGATTGGGTATCACTGTATGTAGAAGTACAAAGCTCATCTGTTAAGTTGGATTTACTATTCTCTGCTGGTGTCCATATCCATGCCTAAAGGCTCATATTGAGATTGGTGTAAAATCGGCTGTCCCACCATGAATTGTTCAATTATCAGCTCAAATAAGGCTTACTGAAAACTACCTAACATGAAGGAGGTTGACTGTGGCTCTTTGAAGATGCATCCAAAATGTGTGCGTTAAAAACAAAAATGATAAGAAAAATTAATCACCCTTTTTGCATAAGGCAGGTAGGGAAGCCTCATTTTTTAAGCAACACATGTTTTATAACTTTGTCATCCACAAATTCGACCTGTACCCAATGTTTGGCTTAATATTAAGAAATTAAATCTGCCCACTGGTATCATCGCCCTTTATAAGGACCATTTTGAATTATTTGTATACCTCTTCTTTGGTGGTAGTGATGGGAGGGTAGTTGAACACCACCAAGTCGTAACATACTTACTAAAACCTTGTCCTTGTCAATAATAACTGTTAGCACATCTTTTCCCCTCACAGAATAAGAGCACTATGAAAAAATCACTTGAGGAAAAGGAAATGAATTAGGGCTGGGAGCACCTCGACTTTGGGTTTAGATAGAACTTGAAATAGATGTGTTAGTGAAAGTTGCTATGTCATCTCCCTATTTTTATAAATCCCTCTTTGTAAAAATTTGTTTGGTAATGTTATATTTGCCTTCCCAGAAATTCTGTGGTCTGGACAGGGTTATATAGCATTCCTCAAAAATTCTTCTAAACTCTCAAGGTCCTCTTCTTGGGGTCAGACTCAACTGTACCAATGAGAAAAGCCCGAAAGTGCAGAAGACTTCTATTTTTTAGCAAAGCTGAGACAAGACTTTGTCTTAACAATCTATACTAGTTGTTAAATTAACTAATTAGTTGATTTACTACATTAGATTTCAGAAGGTTTGTTCAATGAATGTTCAGTTTTCCATGCTAATTTGAAATATCATTGAGTATTTAAGTGTGTACAGTGGGAAGGGACTAAGCAATGTTGGGTATACAGCAAGTACTCAATACATACTATGGCTTTATTATACTCTCTTTTTGCTGGTAGAATTTTCTGCTATGTAAATGCATTCCAGGCAAAGGGAAGAGACTGCGCCCAGGCCCAGACCCAGAAACAAGCCTGGATCCATGAAACAGCTTGTTCACAATGGCAGGAGCATAGCACAGGAGTGAGAAAAGTAGAGAAAACGAGGTATGAGTAATACTGACCACTAAAGGAAAGGGAGTTACCCATTCAAACTAACAGATGAGAAGCACTTCATGGATGAGATGACAACATATAGTAGCATTAGCATTCATTGAGATTTAGGACATTACACAACTTTTTAGAAATATGTACACTTAGTCTAAAACAGGGTCCCTCAGTACAGATGGGAATTCTGACAATAATCACGCCATGAGAAAGCTGAGCAAATTGGATTCACTGTTTTTGGAAAATGTAATCTTAGGGGGAAATATATTCTCGTAGCTATGTACTACTAAATTGAAAATCTACAGAAGAAGTCATTTATGAAATGTGTGGGCATGCTTTAATTTGGTGGTGGTTTAAATATTTTATGAACTGTATGGGCATGCTTTTAATTTTGTTGTGGTATAAATGCTACAAATTAAGCCTTTATTTTTTATCAGTCTAAACTCCAAACTTGCAAAACAAGCTTTTCTTTTATTTAACACGATGTGAGCCAGGTGCTCCTCCAAGGGCTTGCTTGCACGTATCTCCTCCTCTAATCATCTTGACAGCCCCATGAGGAAACTGAGGCACAGAGGTTAAGAACTTGTTGAAGGTCTCAGAGCGAGGATTTCAAACCAGGCAGACTGGCACCAGGCTCTGTGTACTTAACCATTATGCTCCTTAAATTAGAATATCTATGAGTCAAAATGCTGTTTAATTTTCTTCAGATTATTGTGGGTTCTGTCAAGCTAAGCTTTCTGGCCATAAGTAAAAGTGCTTTTAGCATCTTGCACAGAAAGAATTCTTCCTAGAGGTTCGTGGAGTGGCATCTATTTCAGACTTATACAAAAGATATGGGACAAATATTAGTGTTTAACAGAAGCAGGTGTTTATCAGTGGCCCAGACAATATTATCATTTTGGTTTTTACCTTCTAGACCAGGGGCTTGGCAAACAACAGTTTGGGTCAAATCTCACTCACCACTTGTTTTTGTAAATAAAGTTTCATTGAACACAGTCCTGCCCACTCATTTACATATTATCTATGGCTGCTTTCATGCTAAAACAGCAGCAGAATTGAGTCATTGTGTCCAAGAACATTTGGCCAATAAAGCTGAAAATATTTACTACATAGCCTTTTATAGCAAGTTTACCACCCCCTGTTCTAGACTAGTGAGGTAGCCACCAGCCAGATGTAGCTGCCAAGTGTTTGAAATGGGACTGGTTTGAGTTGAGATGTGTCATATGTGTAAAACCGATCAGATTCCAAAGAGTAAAAAGAAAGAAAAAAAAAGAAGGTAAAATATCGGTTTTCAAATATTGATTGCATGTGGAAATGACAATTTGATTAAAATTAATTTTACTTGGTTCTACTTTTTTAATGTGACTACTAGAAAAATTTTAAATGTAACTCACATTTGTGGCTCACATTAGGTTGCTATTGACAGTGCTGATCTAGATCCCGGAATTTGGAGGATATGTGTCCTCTAGAAAAAGTGGAAAGAGGAAAGATGGGGGAAGAGAGAAAACAAGCCCTTATGTTTGCAAATGTCTTTCTAAAGCAATAAAGTCTTCCAATTTAGCTCTTCCGCATAGGAAAGAATACTCAAAAATGGGTTAGGGGGTCTATGGAAATGATCATAGATGAGTTCTCCCAGAAGCAGACTCTGACTGAAAATTTGAATTGGGAGGTGATCCAGGAAGCACCTGGAGGGAGAGGGGATGCAAACAGGGAAGGGAATGAAGAGGAAAGAGGGTTAACGAGCAGGTTGTTGCTGTAGACCCACATGCTCGTCCCACTGACGCCCTGTGGGAGATTTTATAGACAGAGGCTCAGAGTGGTTCCACCCAGGAGGTGAGAAAGCTGAGCTGTTTGTCCACCAATTGTCAGTAATTGCCACTTGAGGGCTGCTCCTAGGAGCATCAGCTTCTCCTTACTTTCCCCAGCACCTGCCCTACCTGAAGCCAGGGGTAGAAAGGCACAGACCCTGGGGTAGAAAGGCACAGACCCTGGGGTGGAAAAGCACAGGAGCTTGCAGGAAAAAGCCATGAGCAAGCTGGAGAACAGTACCTGCCAGAGGCACATGGTTGGGCCGTTCTAGTGTCTGGAACTGTGTCCAAACAAAATGTTCTATATTGTAATTCATAATTTCAACAAACATTCACGTAGTTCCCTGATGAGTGTGTTCATTTTCTCATTCGATCTTAACAAGACTATAGGTAGGTAGATAGATTTATCATTATCCATACATTATGGATGGGAAAACTGAGCCCAAGACATATGTAGTTATTTGTCCAAGAGAGTCCAGCTGGGATGGTAGCCCCAGTCTCCTCCCTTTTGTGGTCACTCATACCTGACTCCTTGGATTTCTATGAAACTTGGCTTGAATAAGGAGATGTCAATATATTGAAGTTATCAAGGTGAGAACAGGAAACTAAAACCAATTTTCTTGTGCTCTGTAGAATTTTTTTAGATATCCATACAGCAGTGTAGAAACTGATATCTACTTAATCCCACAACTTTTACACGTAAAAATATGATCTCTGTTTTGCACAAAGCACAATCCAAATCAAAAGGTTATGGAACCTGCTGACCACTACAACACAGCATGTTAGTGATAGAATTAATTTCCAGAAAATCTTCAGAGAAGTCCCTGTAGTGAAAGCTTATGGGTGCATGGCTCATCGAGGACTGGATTTTGTTACCTTCCCATTACCCAGGTTCCCTTCAAAAGTGTTGTCAGCCCCTTTGGTACCACTTGGAAACAAGTCTCTCTCCCAGCTTAATTTCCCTTTATTATGCTTCTAACTGACTCGGTAATTCTTTGCAGACTTCAGTAACACTTGTACTATTTAAATTTGAATAACCCCAAAGGATCTGGATAGGTCAATGTGTTTAAACCACAGGTTTTAGTCTATGTATTAGTTGATTAAAAACAGATTTGATGCATGATGTATACTTAATAAAGGGAGGGGGAAGCAAGCAGATGTTTGTAAAATCTCAGTGTGTTGGATTGCATTTCTTTGGCCCTCTTTTGCTGACTAGCTTTAGAAAAGTCATACTTCTGACAATTGAACTGTAAACAGTTAGATGATGTATTTCCCTGGAAATTTCCTGCTGTGAAGGGTCAGCCAAAAAGAAAAGTAAAACTATCCCCTAGTACTAACATACCAAAAAAGTTGACAAATATACCTTTTAATAGTTATGTCTAAATCAAGGACATTGAAAGAATGGGATGCTTCAAAATCATCCTCTAGTCTCTGACCATTAAGTGAGTAGCAGTTGCAGTTCATTTAATCCAAACAGAAAAGAAAAGTTTGGCTTTTGTTGTTGTTGTTGTTAAAAGCAAGTTTTTCTTTGATACAAGCATAAGATCAAGTCATACCTAAATCACTGTGCCTAGTTCATTCTCTGACTCTTCAGCCTCTTGTATCCCATTCTTTGTGAGAAAGTTATTTTTCTCCTTTAAAATCATCATATTTGAAATATTTTGAGTGTTTCCAAGACAGAATTGAAGATTTCTTGTCGGTTTTCCAGTCCAGATGAAATGTGCACCAAACCTTCCTCTGAATTTTGAACACATGAGAATTACAGATAAAATATTTTAAAATGTATGTTAAAGAATACATAACCAAGTGTAACCATATGTGGAAAGCCTCCAAAGACCAGAAATGAAAGAAAGTATAGAATGGTAAGGGAAGACTGACACTGGGCTGCTCCCAAGAAGTGCAGATGACATGGGGCAATGGGGACTTCAGAGGACACACAGAAGGTGAACATCACATGTGGCAAGAGCCTTATACACCTGGAGGCCAAGAACCCCCACCCCACCACATTGCATACTCTGGACTCAAAGGGAACCTGACATCTCTGAAACTGAAGGCATGCACAGAACTCTCATGGAAGGAAGCAGAGGCACTCAGTCAAACTAGGATCTGTGCCTCTGTCGCACAAGAGTGCCTTGTAGAAGCATCCTCTTTGGGAAAAGAACCTCACAACCTAACCTTAGAATATGCCCCTCCCCTGGCGGGGCTATGTCAACCCCTACTTAACAGCACAGGGAACAAAGTTTACATAGTGTGAGCTGTCAGACAAAAATTATAAGACAAAGATAAAATCAGATCCTTGAGAAACATTCAACAAGCACAGGGAAATGTGGAATTGCCTTTTCTCAAAAGAGCTTAAGAATAAATAAATTTAGTTGTCTTGAGATTATGGAGAAGAGGATTGTGTTTTTGTAATAGGAAAATAAAGAAATTCAGTAAGAAAAGGGAGATGTGATATAGAACCTACTGGAAATGAAAATGCATTCATTAAAAAATTTTTAAAACAGTCAATAGGATAAACATCAGATTGATAAGTTTAACTTGTTTTAAAAATAACCAGAAAGTTTTGCTTCTGACATATGCATTTTAAGCCTCAGATAAAAGTGGTTCTTTTCCTTAATATATCTTTCGAAATAAAAAATTTAGGGAAGTAGAATGAGCTAAAATTTTTATAAATACATTTTATAGCATAATGAAATATTAACCCCTTTATAAACTTGTTTTCAAAATCCCTCAAACTCTTTCAAAATCCTCTTTCTCAGATGGCATTATAAATTTGAGGTCTGTTTTCTTCTCCATGAAATTTCCTATTGTTCCAATATCTTTGCCATCCTTGTGGAACTCTCTATATGCTAAAACACAGTTTCCCTAATCTTTTGCCCTCTCGACCTCTCTAATGTCGGCATATGACATTGTTCTATTCTCTGCTTATGGAATATTCTTCCACATGCTCACTTCTGTCTTTCCAAGAAGTTTCCACTGCTGTGCAACAAAAAAACCCCTGGACATCCTTCAAGCCTCAGCTGCAAGACTTGGCCCTCTTAGAAACCTTCTACCAGCAGCCATCAACTCTTCCCCTTCTCTTGTTTATACCATCTTTCTCCCAATGTGTACAGCTATCTATTTCCTTGCGGACAGGGAGTAGAAATTAATATTTTTATTTTGTTTCCCCACTGTCTCTTTCAGAGTCTGGCATAATAAGTACTTGTTATGTGAACACATAAGTAAATGAATGAATAGTATAAACACATAAGTAAATGAATGAATGGTATAAATCAAACTTGTCCAACATGCAGCCAGCAAGACCACCTGTGGCCCAGAACTGCTTTGAATGCAGCCCAACACAACTTCGTACACTTTCTTAAAACATTATGAGATTGTTTTGCTATTTTGTTTTGTTTTGTTTTGTTTTGTTTTTGTTTTTTGTTTTTTAGCTCATCAGCTATCATTAGTGTTAGATTTGTGTGCGGCCCAAGGCAATTCTTCCAGCGTGGCCCAGGGAAGTCAAAAGATTGGACACCCCTGGCAATCAAGAACATGTGAATGAGAAAGAACAGAGAAATCTTAGTGAGTCTTACCCAGAATAGAGAGTTATTGTGTTTGAAAATAGGATGAAGCAGTCATTCCGGAGAACTTTTAGTTTGATGCTCTAAAAGAATAGGCAATAATTCCAGAGTCTTATGCAGGATAATGAATGGTAAATATAGTATTCAAAGAAATTTCATCTGGCATTGATAGACAAAGAATGGAAGCATGAACAATAAAATGTACAATTGTTCTTTGGTATCCATAAAGGATTAATTTCAGGGCCTCTCATAGATACTAAAATCATGGATGCTCAAGTCCCTGATATAAAATGGCCTGTTTTTTTGCATATAACCTGATCACATCCTCCTGCATACTTTAAATCACCTCTAGATTACTTATATTACCTAATACAATGTAAATACTAAGTAAATAGTTGTTATATTCTATAGCTTAGTGAATAATGACAAGGAAAAAATCTGTACATGTTCATTATAGATGCAGTCATCCATTTTTTCCCGAATATTTTTGATCTGCAATTGGTTGAACCCAGGTATGTGGAACCCAGTGGAAATGGAGAGCCAATTCCACTACAACTGACCAAATGCGTGTGTGATGAGGATTTATTATAAATGCGTATAAATGACCATATTGTCAGCAAAAGCTAAACTATTCAAACCCTCCTCCAAGGGATTAGCTTCAGCCTGCCCGTAAAAGGATAAATCTGAGAAATCCAATGGTGGTTGATTTGATGTGGGAATATATTCCTTATATTATTGCCAACTCTGATTCAAGTAAAGGGATAGAAGTCCAGTTTCCTCCTTTCTCCCTAGGTCATGACCTAGAAATAACCTATAATTAATTATTCTGATAAATATCCCTGAGTTAGTGCGAGAAGCAGGATCAAAAAGAACAAAGTCTGAGCATGTCTAAAAGGTTTCTTTTAATGCAACTTTTGAAAATCCAGTTTAAATCTATAAGTACTTGAAATTATGTTGATTTCACCGAGGTTTCTGAAAAATGTATCAGTTTTTTCTAAGTATGAGTAATTTTGTGTATCTGAAATATAAAAGTATGCAGAATAATATGTTTCTTTTTTTTTTCTTGAACAGCAAAACTTAGAGAGTAACCTCACCAACCTTATTAAGAGGAACACAGAACTGGAGACCCTTTTAGCTAAACTCATCCAAACCTGTCAACATGTTGAGGTGAGTACCTCTCTATTTCTGTATGATATGTTTCATATGAAAACTGCCAGATCAAGGTTTTTATATCCTCATGCTTTATAATTTTAAAACAGGAATCTTTCTTAAAATTAAATATTTTGCAAAAGCCAAAATAAAAGGTGGCTGAAATTAAAAGGAATTAGAACTCCAGGAGAATCTCTCCTATCCAGGGCTACCTCCCATTCCCATTACAGTGCTCACTGATCTAGCATTACATAGCAGTCCTAATGTTGTAGATTTTAATTGCCCTTACAAAGAACAGTCAAAATAGGTATTGTGTTAGTGTACTAGGGCTGCCATAACAAATTACCACAAACTGGGAAAGTATAAAACAAGAATAATTTGTTCTCTCAGTCTTGGAGGCCAGAAGTCTGAAATCAAGATTTTGGCAGGGCCACGTTCCTTCTGAAGGTTCTAGGGGAGGATCCTTCCTTGCCTCTTCCCGTTTTCTGGTAATTGCAGGCAATTCTTGGAGTTCCTTGGCTTGCAGCTGCAGCACTCTAACCTCTGCCTGTGTCGTCACATTCTCCTGCTGTGTCTCTGAATTTGTGTCCAAATTTCCTAATTGTTTTAAAGAGCCCACCCGACTCCAGCCTTACCTCACTTTAACTTGATTACATCTGCAAAAACTCTGTTTTCAGGCCAGGCATGGTGTGGCTCACACCCTGTAATTTCAGCACTTTGGGAGGCCAAGGCAGGAGGATCACTTGAGCTCAGGAGACCAGCCTGGGCAACGTGGCAAAAACCCACCTCCACTAAAAAATACAAAAAATTAGCCAGGCGTGGGAGCACACACCTGTGACCTGTGACCTCAGCTACTTGAGAGGCTGAGGTGGGAGGATTACCCAAGCCTGGGAAATCGAGGCTGCAGTGAGCTGAGATTGCACCACTGCACTCCAGACTAGGCGACAGAGTGAGACCTTGTCTCAAAAAAGAAAAAAACAAAGACTCTATTTTCAAATAAGGTCCCAGTCACAGGTACCAGGAGTTAGGACTTGAACGTATCATTTTGCAGACACAGTTTGACCCACTGCAGGTGTATATTAACATACACAACTAAGATATATATTAATGTATCTTAGTTGTCAGATGTGTTTCCATGAAATAAGCCACAATTGAAACAATAGCAGAACATGCAATGACTCTACACTGCATGAGGAAAAAATAGATGCCACTTCCTTTTTGTGATTTTCAAAGCCCTCTTCCATCTTTTCCCAAACTGTCCTTTTTACCACCCCACCCCATGAACTGAAACTAAACAATTGCCGTTCACTCCGCTTTTAAGCCTTCTGGCCCTTAACCAAGCAGCTCCCTCTGCCTGGTAGGCCCATTCCTCCAACCCATGTCTATTTGTCAGAATGCTTCCTGTGTACCCTCCAAATCCCAAGTCAAGGGGTACTTCCATCGTGGATGTTTCTCTGGTTCCCTGAACCAGAGTCATCTCTCCTTTCTCTGAATCACATAACATTTTATGATACCATGTATGTGATTCAGAGAAAGGAGAGATGTCCCCACCCTAATCTCATGTCGAATTGCAATCCCCAGTGCTGGAGGTGGGGCCTGGTGGGAGGTGTTTGGGTCATGGCGGCGGATCCCTCATGGCTTGGTGCTGACTTCATGATAGTGAGTGAGTTCTCACAAGATCTGGTTGTTTAAAAGTTTGTGGCACCCCCCCCCCCACCCCCTCCCACACACACTCTCCCTCTCTCTTGCTCCTACTTTCGCCATGTGATGTGCCAGTTCCAGCTTTGCCTTCTACCATGTGTAAAAGCTTCCTGTGGCCTCAACAGAAGCCGAGCACATGCCTGATGCCATGCTTCCTGTACAGCCTGCAGCACAATTGAACCAATTAGACCACTTTTCTTTGTAAATTACCCAGTCTCGGGTACTTATTTCTTTTCTTTTCTTTTTTCTTTTTTTTTTTTTTCCAAGATGGAGTTTCACTCTTGTCACCCAGGCTGGAGTGTAATGACACAATCTTGGCTCACTTCAACCTCCACCTCCTGGATTCAAGCGATTCTTCTGCCTCAGCCTCCTGAGTAGCTGGGATTACAGGCATGCACCACCATGCAAGGCTAATTTTTGTATTTTTAGTAGAAACAGGGTTTTGCCATGTTGGCCAGGCTGGTCTCCAACTCCTGACCTCAGGTGATCCACCCACCTCGGCCTCCCAAAGTGCTGAGATTACAGGCGCGAGTCACCGCACCAGGCCTCGAGGATTTCTTTATAGCAATGCAAGAATAGCAATAATCTTCTCATGGCTTTATCATTCTTTCATGTACCAGTTCCATTTTTCCAACCAGAATGTGAAGTCTTTGAGGATGGGAATCAAATCTAATTCATCTTTATATCTCATAGACTCTAGTGCAATAATTTTTACACACTAGGAGCTCAGGGAATTTGTTTTAGATGAATTTGCATGATGACACTCCAAATGGTAAATTTTGAACACTATTTGAATGCTTGCAACTTCAGCTTCCCCAAAATATCTAAAGTTGGAGAAGCAAATTATTTTGAGCATGCATTTAAAATTTTTGACAGTAACTCCATTTTTGCAGTAAGAATTTCTTCAAGTCCTTTTGATCATCTAAGCAGTAATTATAAGTTTATAGACTCCTATGTGCCTATAACAGTAGATGTACAATGTAGCAAATAATAAGATTACAATATGTTAGAGAACAATGTACACACACATAACAACATATTTAAAGAACAGTAGTCAATCAGGTGCTAAGCTAGCAGAGTATTGCATTTATTGATTCTAAGATTCACATTTATTTTTACAGACTAGTATCTTTGAAATTGAGCTGCAGCTTGAATGGTGAGACAGTTTAATGGGCAATATTTGTTTGTTCCTACTGGAACACAAAATATAGATGAGACAGTTGCTGGTATCTTAGATTAGATGGAGTATGATTTGGGAAGTGGGGATTAAAAGAGAAAAACAAACTGAGTACAATTTTTCTGAAACTTTATGGAAGAGTCAGGACTTGAGCCAGTTCCTGTAGATTTCATAACTATTATTTTTCAATACCTTAGGTATTGAGGTGTCAGCTTATGTATGCAACACAATGGTGTTTGTCAATGATACATTCTTCAGCATAACAGAAATTAGCAAAGATTGCTTTCAGAAAGATCCTATCAGTGTAAAAGCATGTCTACTGTGCAAACACTGGTGCTTTGGTGGAAGGCTTAAAATACTTTGTCTTTGGAAAGTCTGTGATTTTACTTACAAGTGCCCCCCTTGTGACTGGAAATTTCAAACTGGTTACTAAGAGAAACACATGAGTTGGCAACTTTTTCCAACTCCAAATTTGTTGTGTTTTCCAAAGATAGTATCCAGGGAGATAGAAATTAGGGATGTTCTCATCTCCTAAGTCATCTACTCCAGCTGTTCATCATTTGAGGTGCTGATGGAGGTTATGATAGGTGGAAGAGGGAAAAACATACAAAACGAAAGAAGAGGAGGAATTAGAGCAAAACATAGGTGAGAGCAGATTAGGGCTGTCCACTGAGCTCACCAGTTCACTCAGTAGACCCCCTTGCTTTAAAAGCTACATGATTGTCAGGGTAGAACCAGTCTATCATCTAATCATGTTGAGATGAAGTTGAGAGTGTGAAGGTAGCAACAGCGGCGGCAGTGTGTTGCAGAACCCAGACCTTTTGAACCCTCTGCTTAGACTGGATTCTCTTTTGGCAAGCATCTTGCCAGGGAACATGTTGAGCCTTGTTGATTAAACAACATTGGAAATAATAGTGAACAAGCAAAATGTTTTCATTATTATAGGGTAAAGTGGATATGTATTATATGAATAAATGGATGAACAAAATGAAATAATTTGTGTGCCATATTTTATTTTTATGATGTGATGGCATTTGATGTTTAGGACAATAAGAAAGAGTTATTTCTCTTCAGTAAAAAAAAAAAAAATTACCTGAGCTTTATGGTAAATGTTATAAATGCTTTATGGATTGGGTGATTATTTCATTCAATTTCAGCTAGTTACTCCTTAAAGCATTAATGTCTGGTTTCCATTATGGCCTGTTGTAATTTCAGGACAAATGCATTGCTCCTAATGCAATATTATGATGGCTTGAATTTACAAGATCCTATTCATCCTAACATGATGTAAAATTGCATTCTAAGACTTTCAGTAATTTCAAATGATAGATAAATTGAAGAGATTTACAAGGAGATTTTACGTTTATTTTAATAGATCAGATATTATTTTAGTTGCAATACAGGCTTTTCAAATAAAGCTATTACTGAATTGATTGTAGTGGACTTGCAAATAGACACGTGCATGCCATTAGAAGTAATTCTAGACAAGGAATAAAGAATATTCATTCTTTGTTGTTTTTGTATAAATCCTTTGGAATGGAAACACATGTTTATGGGTGAGTAAATTTGGTGTTTGGAAAATTTATTCTAGATAAAAATGAAAGAGAATTATTTATGAGTAGAAAAATAATGATATAGTACTTATTTTTACATTTGTTTTTATTTCTAGTTATTAGTATTCTGAAAGCATACTTTTCAAAAGCTGAACACCCAGTTCTCATATAATGATTAAATTAGTCCACATCAAAAATTTATTTAACTTCTTAATGAAGGAACCAGCAAGATGATAAAGCTGCTGGATACCAGAAACGGATACATATAAATGTGGGAAGAGGGTAGTAGGGGGAAAAGAATACCAGATTGGCATAGCTAATTTGGATACAAAACTGGTTAGTGACCTACAGGGCAATAAAGCTAAAACATTTGGACAAAATAAGTTGCATATTATCAGGTTTCTCTAAGTTAACATCTAACTTTGCAGAGTCTAAGCCCTTAACCACTAGTAAACAGAAAGTCAGACTCTGTTACATCCCAGTCTGGAGAGTCAGATGACCCTGACTTAGGCTGACTTCATGGAAGATGCTCTAGTAGGACTTTGGGAGGGCTCACAGTCTTCTTTTTCTCTTTTTTCCAAGTTTTGGATAATTTCATTTAATACAACTTTCTCTTCTAGAGACTGTTGATCTGGGAGCAGTGTTTGTTAAACAAATATCTGGGAGGGAGTGTACATTTTTGCCTGTGGACAGTTACTTTAATTTGTTACAGTGTCTTTCTAGTTTGTTCATTTTGGTAGTGTGGATGGAGTACCCACAGTGTGTGTGTTGTACTGTGCTAGGTGCCAAAGGACCCTGCTCACAGGAATTGACCATCTTCACTAAGACAGAAGAGCACTTATAACAAAAAATAAAGTAGAGAGCCATAATTACCATAAAGAAGGTGTGGATTATCTACTTCAAAATTTCAGAGAAGCAAGAAATTACCTCTAGCTGGGGACTGAGGGAGGTAGCACAAGATCCGAGCCTGCCTTCAAGGGTAGGTAAAATTTGAGTTTATGGAAGCAGGGAGAGAGCACTGATTGCCAGGCAAATAAAGGCATGGGGATAGAAAGACGAGGAGTGAATGTACACAAAGCAAGAAGTTCATTCTGGAGAAATGGAAAGTGTGGAAGAAGGAAGGATGTGTAGGAACCAGTTTGTAAGAGATGAGAGCCAGAAAGGCTTTCATGTTACATTTGAGTTTGAACTTTGGTTTTGAAGGTTTAGTGAGGGTTCAAGGAACACATAGGCCTGTGTAAGTTTCACAGTGACAACTGGTATTCCTAACTCTTTTCTGGAAATGATATTTTTGGTTATTGAGAAAATAATATGGATATTGTCATGCAAAACAATCTCATGTCCAAGGGAAACCTTCACAGCACTAGTAAACTCCAAAAATCCCATGGAGTTTGTTAGGCACCAGAATCTATTCTTTTAAATCAGTGCAGTGGAAAAGAATTTCCTGGTTCACATCCTTGGTTCCTAGATGGTACTCCTTCCTTTTCCTCTTCCTGAAGGTATCCTTGTATTTAGGTATGAGCATTCCCCTGGCAAATAATTCCCATGGCAGCTGGAGCTCAAAAACTCACAGCACAGAGGCACCTCCTAATTGTTGTAATTTAAATCAATGAATTTCTTCCCATGACCCATGAGGAAATACCACGTCCTTGTAAGTCCACACCTCCTCCCAGGAATTCACCTCTGCTTTTCTTTAGAATGGAAAACAGTTTGAAGGTCTCCCTTCAGCCACCCCACTCTCCCCTCGGACACCACATTGTTTTCATAACTTGTTTTTTCAATGAAGGTAAGCAAATGAATGGCTTTTTTATTGTAAGTGGCAATATTTTTAAAACGGTGGAGAACAAAGAATGGCATGCAGTGGCTCATGCCTGTAATCCCAGCATACTTTGGGAGGCCAAGGCAGGAGGATCACTTGAGCCCAGGGATTCAATAACAGCCTGGGCAATATAGTGAGACCTCATCTCTACAAAAAACAAAAATCTAAACAGGCAGGTGGTGTGCGCCTGTAATCGCAGTAACTAAGGAAGCCAAGGCTGGAGGATTGCTTGAGCCTGGGAGGTCCAAGCCACAATGACCCATGAGCATGCAACTGCACTCCAGTGTGGGCGACAGAGTGAGACCCTGTCTCTTAAAACACACATGCATACACACCCACACGCACACACACAGACACACACACACTAGAGCAGAGTATGAAGGCCAAAACAGTTTGGTACTCAGGAGACAGGGACATTGAAAGAGCAACTTCAGGCAGACTCCTAAGACATGTTTGTCTAACTCAATAGCTAGGATTGTAAAAACTAATGAGTTTTCAACCACTCTGTTTTGTTTTCTTCAAGAGAGAAATAAGGTAGAATGGATGAGTTTGGAGTCCTACTAGACAAGTCTGGAGTTATATATGGAGTGAAAGACAAGCTTATGAACAATGATCAAAATTTGGGTCAGCTGCAGAACTTAACTTTTCTAGATCAGATAAGGACTATATCTCTTTATCATATTCCTCTTCCCATTTTCTTTGAAAAATCAGACGGCATAGTTTATCAGCTAAGCAAACACTTAGAATCACTGATGTGTACCAAATTCTCTGCACATTCTGATAGTCAGGTTCTCTTCCAGCAAATACAACACCTTGTCACTTAATAGATGTTCCTTTTAGGAATGTTAGGTAACTGTGACTATAAATTCACAGTGAGATGATGGCCAAGAACAACTGGGAAAGGGTGGCCAATTGCCATAATGGTTTTGAAAGGATAAAGGCTCAGCAGTCTTTGCCATTCTTGCCCAAGGTCATCCTAGAAGGGCATTTTCTAATCCAACATCCCTTCAAAGTTCTAGCATTGGCCTCTTTGGTTTATCTTGCCTTGTTTGTAATCACTTCTTAAAATTCTTTTTGCCATTATTTTTCTCAGTAAGTTTTTAATCTATTTTTGTTGTTTTATTTTCATGGAAAGTTTGTTCTCTTATGGCTTTCTCTGAGTTTTTCTAGTGCTGCTTGTCATGTAGAGTGACAAGGTTCTGGTGGAGGAATTAAGTGCTGTTTAATTAGATTTCTGCTCAGATGATGAGCTCTGTAAACTGAAAGGGATGAGAATGAGGTGTTACTTGGGTGATATGCAGCTTGTAAGAAATTGTAGAAAATCACTTGGCAGAACAAATGGTAGTCTGTAAAAGACATTTTCAGTAATTCACCAAGCCCTAAAAGCATTCATTTGTAAACTTGGAAATAATGAAAAATCACTAGGTTAAAAAGAAAGATGAACTAGTTGTTTAGTTTTGTTGTGCAGCTTTGTAATGCCAAAGCATTCTCTCTCCATAGAAACCTTAGCAGTGGCTTCATCAGAAGTCACTGGATGAAGACCAGCAGGCAAACACCAAACAAGCTATTTGTGTCTTGTGAATGTGTGTCTGATCTTGAATGAAGTATATTCTGCTGGGGGCCAACATGAATGTCCAAAGTTATAATCCATTGTCACTTACGGATGACGGTCAGATTCCCAGCCAATCTGACCCCCTGTGAGAATGCTTTCAAGGTATAATCAGAGTCAGATTCTGGGACTCATTAAACCACATCATACAATACACAGTCAGCTCTGGCTGTCCATGTAATCGACTCTAGAATTATGATAATGTGATAGTGTAAATATGGTGGCTTTCAGAAACTAGATTATCATGAATCACTATAATAAAGGTTGATTTCCCAAGTTCGGGTCTTAAAATTCCCAAGACAAAGGAGAAAAGGAACTGTTGGTCTGCGTGCACAGAAATTCATCATCTCTGGAGAAGATTTATTTTTTGACTATGGCATATGAATAATGGCTATGTATCTAGTTTACCAAGTTTACTAAAATTAGCAACTCATGAAGCAAATTTAGTTTTTCTTGGTAAAGATTAAAGTTAGTCATTTATTTAAGTATCTAACACAATTTGAATGTCTCACTTTGGATTCAATGCCCTTGGCTTAGAAAAATTTGATTTATAACAAGCATTGGATCCTGTTTCTTTCTTGGGTATATTCATGAGGAATAATGAGAAGGTATTGGTAAAAATCTTTGAGTATTTTGGAAAGAGATTCATCTTACAAATAAAAGAATGTAAGGCTTAGTAAGTTGGTATTACTTTTAGAGTGACATTCCCAAGTTTCAGTTTTGAAACTTTATATAAAACATTATCCAAACCTTTCATCATGTGCTAATCTTTCTGGTTTGGGTGGTATGACCTATTGCATCATATACAGAATCCTATCTAGTGGCTCAGATTGGCGTATGAACACTTGTACGTGCCTCTGAAGACAATCCTTCTAATGTTTAAATTTCGTAGTGCAGATTTCCAAGGTTAATACTTAAATGTGAAGTAATAGGCCTTAATTGGAGGCCCAAATGCTGAGCATTAGGAAGTTAGAAAGAAAGCATGCTTTTTTCTGATATGTCTAATTGTGCCCCCTCCACACAATACAAGAATTCCTTATCCTGTCTCCCTTACAGTATTCCACATACAACCTTCTTTGCCTGGAAATATTTACATGCTTGATTGACTAGAGCAGCAGAGATGTTTCTGGCATGATATAAAGAATAATAGGAGCAGGTTGTGACACATTTTTTAAAATAGCAATTGTTGGCTGGGCATATAATCCCAGCACTTGTGGGAAGCCAACGTGGGTGGACCACCAGAGGTCAGAAGTTTGAGAACAGCCTGGCCAACATGGTAAAACCCGGTCTCTATAAGAAAATGCAAAAATTAGCTGGGTGTGGTGGCAGGCGCCTGTAATCCAAGCTACTCGAGAGGCTGAGGCAGGAGAATCACTTGAACCTGGGAGGCACAGGTTGCAGTGAGCCGAGATTGCACTATTGCACTCCAGCCTGGGTGACAGAGCCAGACTCTTTCTCAAAAAATAAAATAAAATAAAATGGCCACTGTTAGTTCTTTTCTTTTCTTTTCTTTTCTTTTTTTTATTTATTGTATTTGTGCTCTGGGGTACATATGCACGTCCTGCAACCTGCAGGATTCTCATCAGGCATTTCTCCTGATGTTATCCCTCCTCGTCCTCCCCACCCCCTCCTGTTGTCCCCCCCTCCACTCCCCCCACCTAGCCTTGTGAGTGTTGTTCCCTTCCCTGTGCCCAAGTGTTCTCATTGTTCATCACCCACCT
>CAUYLG010071589.1:0-86221 GCA_963573385.1 Cacajao melanocephalus | reverse complement strand
AAAGAGATTTAAAAGACATATCAGATTTCTTTAAGGAGCAAAATTAAACTTTAGTGTCTAGGATGTACAACTGGAGTGATAAAACTGTAAAGACATGCAAGGAAGTGGTTACCATAAAAGTCAAGATGATGGTTACTTTTGAAGGGATGGAGGAGGTCATCACTGGGACAGGCGCCCTGAAAGGGCTTCCAGAGAAGCTGGCAGAATTCTGTTTTTTCACTTAGGTGGAGATAGGTTAGAATGATGTTTGCCTTATAACAGTCCTCTCAGCTATCATTTCTTTTGTGTTACATTTTCTATATTTGTGTTTTGTTTATAATAAAACAATTGAAATTGAGCAAAGAAATGTTTTGCCATTAAAAATTATTTTAATCTTCAATTAATAAGGATGCTTGAAGAAAATATTAAAGGGCAGAAAAATACCCACTATAATCAAAGAAATAACTGAAGAAAGTTTTTCTTAATCTGAAGACACACTCAACAAAGCTATGGAAAGGATGTGTAGGCTGCTATACAGAAGTAATACTAACAGAAAGCAGTTTCTAGAAGGACTTTTCACTAAGAAGGCTGAGAGTTTAAGCCACTGCCAAAGAGTTGCTCAGGGCAACTTCAGCTTAAGCCAGGAGAGGCACTGTTTCCCGATAAAGAGAAGGTGATTGCCTGCTGTAGTCCAAGTCACCCTGTGAGTCAGGGGAACACGAGTTCCTGTTTTAGGCCTGCACTGCCTCCCTCTGTGACCTTGGGTGAGTCACCTAACCTCAGTCTGTCTTTAGCAGAATGGGGAGTAGGTGTAGGATGAAATGCTCTAGAGTCTCTTCCAACTCTGTCTTTGTATACTTTTATGATTCTAAAGCGGGGTCTCTCACAGTGTGATCTACCAGCTACCTGTGGTTGGCCTCATCCAGACCCACTAAGTCAGACTCTCTAGGTATGGCACCTTGAAATCTGATTTTTGTTCAAGGACCCCATTTGTCTCTTGTAACCGTAGTTTAAGGGCCACTGTTCTAAGGTATTGTTTAGGTAGAAGGAGGGGGATGATGTGGTTCAGGACATACTACCCCAAGATATGGCATCTTGGCATTTGAGAAAACAGCAGTAGCAGGAAGGTCTCTCTGGCCTTCTCCTACCCTTACCCCTGATGCAGGCCATAAGAGAATTCTCTGATCTTCTAAAAGTAGGTCATAAAAACCTCATTCCAGAGACATCTTCCCTATACCCAGAGGAAAGAAATATCACACAGAGACACAGAGATGCATCTGAACAAACAGGCCTTGCTAAGTTACCCCATTTATTACCAGTAAATCACACCCTTCTGTCCTCCAATCATACTTCTGCACAACTGTCCATAAAAATATAATTTCCTCTGTTTCTTTGTGTCTTTATTTCTGAAGGCTCCAGTGTCACATGAAACTCATATTAAATAAATGTGTATGCTTTTCTTTTGTTATTCTGCCTTTTGTTATAAGGGTCTCAGCCACGAACCTACTGATGGATGAGGAAGGAAATCCCTTCTTCCCTTCAGAGAAAAGGTCTCACACCTCTTCAATTCTTCCTTTATGTCAAGCACCATGCTAGGCATTTGATTATATAGTTTAGATTATTAGATTATATTGTATCTCATTTAATCTTTAGAGCTACCTAGGGAAGAAGGTGGTGTCCGTCTCCTTAACCGATGATGAGAGGGCAGCTCAGAGGGTTACGGTCACAAAGCCAGTAGAGGTGATGGATCCATGTTAACTGAAGGGCTGCTTCTCAAAAAGCTAGGAAGGGATGGAGGGAACTAAATTCCCTGAGAAAATATCTCAGATTTGGAAAGATCCTAGTTGGATGACCCTGTTCTGCTCTCAGCACAGATATATTCTAAAAAAAAAAAAAAAGAAAAAGAAAAAAAGAAAAATAAGACCTTTCCTTCGTTGTCTTGGAAACCATTTGAAGCTTCTGGTGCAGGGAAATGCTAAAGCTAAGTAGCCCCAAGATGGAGAATAAGACATCGAGGAATAGCTGTGATTCCTGAAGGTGAAGGAGGAATTTATAACACAGCAACATATTGACACATTTATTTCTTTAAAAATTGCTATAAAATATTATATTTAGGTATAGGGAGTACTTAATAGACCTCAAATGTCTTAATAAAGAAGAATGTTTATCAATAAGGACCAAAGATGTCATGACTGGAAGCAGATCTCAAAGCAGACCATGCCTTATAGTACAGATCATGTGTCTGAAGCCCCATGGTCTGGGTCCAGCATATCTAATACATGGGAAGAGAAGATGTTACTCTTCTTAAAGGTAGAATCTGCAAATAAAATGAGTGAAATTCTCGGCCAATGGCACAACTATGTAGGAGAGGAGCAGAAATTGCTTCCTAATATCTGTTAGAATTTTCTAAAGTAAATCAAAGGACTGGAAGGGGCTGCAGTATAGGTAGTGCTTGGCTCACTCAACAGGGAGAATAGAGCTGAGACAGCCTCTGGCTGCCAAAGTCAGGGTGTAGGAAGTGGTTTAGTCAGACAGCACAGCCACTAAGATCACAGAAGGGTTTGCAGCCTACCAGCTACAGCCACTGAGCTAGACACTACCGGGGAGGCATGTCTGCCCTCAGGGAGTTTATCAAGCCAGTGGGAGGCTAGTCACACACAAAGAAAAGGTGACTAACAAGAAGAGATGGTGGAATGAGAACTACAAAGCAAGATGTACAGGAAATGCTATAGAAGTACAGAGGAATGAGACACCCGAAAGGCCTAGGCTTCCAGGGAAGGGAGTTTCTAAGGGGAAGAAAGACTTCTAAGCCAGACTCCAAATGGGGGGAAGGTGAACAGAGGCACAGAGTTAGCACACCACATGGCACAGTGGGAGCACGGGGAGTCAGCCAGTTTAGTGGGAGGAGAGTGTTACTACAAGGAATGTAAGGTTGCAAAGAGCCAGCTTGGGCATGGAGTATGGGGCTTGAATGACAAGATTAAAGAGCTTACAAGTTTTTTTTTTACAGGCAATGGGAAGCTATTGAAAGATTAGGAATAACATAGCCACTGTAAATCCCAGATCCATGTGTCCAGGCTTTATATGGAGTTGCAATTAAAAAACACACACACACACACACACACACACACACAAACCAAACAGTCAAAATTAACCAAAAAGAAGAAAAATTCCAGTCCTTTACTTTCATCTCTCTAATGCATAGCTCCCAGCAATTCTTCTTCAATCCATGTTGCTCCCCATCCTCCTCCAAACACACTACTCCATAATCTTTTATCTGCTATATTGCCTAATCACCTCCTTCACTTCTTTTTCTCTTCTCTCTCTGCACTTTATTACAAAAATCAACTTGAATTTTCAGGCTTCCCCTTCCACTCTGTGTTACAAAAGTTCTGGAACCCTTCAGACAAATGAAAGCACTACTAATTGGGGTCAGGGAAGTGGGGGAAGGGATGGGGTATAGGAAGCAAGAGTTGAGGTATAAAGACAACATTCTCCTAATCAAAATGAGGGAAGGTAATATTCTAGTGTAAACATATTTTATCCCATCACTGTAAGATGGGCTTTGAGGAAAAAGCGGGGTCTTAAGAAAATGTCTACAATTATTAATCTGACCAGAGATGCTGAGTATTCCCCAAAATCTTGACTGTTATGATCCACACACAGAGAATCCTAGACAGGTACATGCAGAAACCATGGTCAGGTAGATATGGGCATGACAGTGTTTTGATGACTGGGAGCCAATGGCAGGATGGACAGGTTCAATGAGAGGAGGGCAAGCATGGGAGAATGGTGACCTGATAGATTGTGTGTCACCAAGGCTGGCACCAAAGGTGGTGAATGATCGGCAACACTAACAAGGAAAGCTAAATTTCTGTGATTTTTCTCAAGGTTAGTGAGTCACCAGTTAGCCATTTCCAGACACTTCAAGCTGCATGTCTAGGTCTTCTGAGAGGAATAAAAATGAAAGAGTTCGTTTGTATCCTCATTAAAATTTATTTTATCTTAGGCATAATTTCAAACTTATAGAAAAGTTGTAAGAATAACTAGTTATTTTGTAGAATATCCCAGATTTGGCTTTCTCTGATGTTTCATTGTCTTTCGATTCCAATTATACCCTCTTGGCATCACATAGTGATGCCATTGGGTTGTTCTCAATGTCTCGTATCAGGAGGCATTGTATTTTTATTTGAAAATATATTAAATGGAGTGTTTGTTCAAAGAATGATTCTGCAGAAATTATGTTTAGATATAAAAAGGAGAACAAACAGCTCCTAAAGGAACCATAGTGAACAATGGAGTTATTTTCCAAGATGACACCAGAACATAGGGCTGTTTTCTTTTCTTTTTTCCTGTCTACAAAATGTGTTTATGTGTTTAGTCCTGAGGGCATGTAACCCAGTTAGCTTTTAAAACTTTAAAAATCATGTATTATAAGGAACATAATTCTGTATTAGTCTCTCTTTATAATATACTCATAAAATGGAATGCCATGCAGCCATTAAAATGATAATGTCTAATCCTATGAATAGATATGAAAAGATGTGCAGAATAAGTTTTAAAAACCCTTGAGATCTTGAGAAAGAGAAAGATCTGGAAAGATACATACCTAGTAGTGGTTATTTCTGGGATGTGATATTATGGGAAAATTTCACTGTCATTTGTCTTTATTTCTTAGTAATTAGAATTTTGATAAGTATGATTGCTTATGATCAACATGAGCAATCAAAATGCTTCCATTTTGAAAAAAGAAATCTGTTATGAGTCTTGGCAGTTGAGCAGCATCTCCTCAGAGGCAACCCTTCTCATACACCCCTTCTTCTTCCCTCTCCTACCAGATGCCCTCACTGTCTACAGCTTGACAAGAAAGGGAACTCCCTCCATTTTCCTGCCTTGCACCTCACATTTCTCTACACTACTCTCAATACTGCCTGCTGCCCTCCTCTCAAAGGAAGGAGCTTCCCTCCCCCTTCCTAGGTGCCTCTGCTCTGGTGTCTCTATTTCCCTCTTACCCCTGATGTTGTACCCTGCAGGGAGGCTCAACAACCCTTCCCCATTCCCTCTCATCCAGCCAAACTTCCTGGAGAGGTGTCTAGCTTGTTGCCTCCATTGCCTCACTAAGCCTTGAGGTTGGCTTCCATTCCCTACCCCAGAACACTACGCTCTTAAATCCAGGTCAAATCCAACGTGCTCTTAAATCCAGGTCAAACCCTTTCATTTTCTAGAAGACTCCTCTGCAGGATCTGCTGTCTTCAACAGCCTTCTTGAAACATCTGTCCTGGTCTCCAGGATACACTGCAGCTTCAGCCTCTTTCTCCTCTCTGACTGCTCATCTCCAGTGGGTTATTCTACCAGACCCCACCCTGGGCCTTCTGCTCTCCTCTTCTACATCCTCTCCCTGGATGATCTCACCTACATGAGAGACTTCTCTGCAAGCCTCCAAGGTTCTGCTTTCAGCTTTTAGTATCCAGCCTTTTCTACCATACAAGATAGACAATGCTGGCATTTCCATTTCTTCAGTCACTGAACTGCTAAGTCCAAGTGATTCTACCACTGAAACAACTCTTCTTTTTCCAATTTTATTGAGGTATAATTGATAAATTAAAATTTTATGTATTTACAGTCTAGTACCTCTTCCCCCACCCCACTGCCATTGCCCTGGTTCAGGCCATCACTTGCTTAGATTGTGACAGAGCCACCTTCTGGGTCCAATTACTTGCCTTTACAAACTACTTTAAAGCTGTCACTGAAATTCCCTTCCTGAAACACAGGTCTGATCATGTCATTCCTCTACTCAAAACCAACATGCAGATTTCCCACAGGGTGCTTATGCCATGGAGATGCTAATAGTAAATAGGGCAGTATTTTTAAAAAGTCAATACCCACAGAAGTTTAACTTTTTTTTTTTTTGAAATGGAGTCTCGCTCTGTTGCCCAGGCTGGAATGCAGTGACGCCATCTCGGCTCACCACAACCTCCACCTCCCGGGTTCTACGTCAACCTCCCGAGTAGCTAGGATTACAGGCACATGCCACCACGCCCAGCTAATTTTTGTATTTTTAGTAGAGAGGGTCTCACTATGTTGGCCAAGTTGGTCTCGAACTCCTGAACTCAAATAATCCATCCCACTCAGCCTCCCAAAGTGCTGGGATTACAGGCGTGAGCCACTGCATCTGGCCCAGTTTAACTTTTTAATAAACACTGGGCTAAACAAAGCCCAACAGGTTTCTTTATTGCAGAACTTATCAGAGTCCTTCATATGCTAATGGCCCTTTGAATTTCCAAGAAAGCGTTCATTAGTGTATTATTTCTCAAATTTATTTGACTTCAGAATTCTTTCAATTTACACAGAACATTTGCTCTTTAGGAAAGATCCTAAAGGAGACAGGGCCACAAAATGGAAGGATCCTGGGTTCCCGACTCACTCTTTGGTACTGAGCCTCCCAGAGAGCAGCCCTAAGAGAAACACCTGTGATGGACTAGTGCATGGGTGAAGAATAAACACTTATTGTGTTCAGCCCCTTAAACATCAGGGTTGTTTGTTATAGCAGTTAGCCTATGCTGTCTAATACAGAATGCATGCAGGTATTTAAGTTATTTCCCAAAGAACAGATTATCTTTTTTGGCCTGCAGAGTTTTTGTCACAACAATAAGAAGTCACAAGAACTGTAGCCTTACTAAGGCACTGTGATAAACCTTTGCAAACAGCATCTCCTTTAATCCTCTTGACCACCCAGTAGGATAAGTACAATCATTGTCCTACCTGACAGATGAAGAAGCTAAAGCTCACAGAGGTTGAGAACTTGCGATGGGAAGCCCAGGATATGCATGTAGGTCACTTGACTTTGGGTTCTTGACCTTAATCACATCAAGTTCCTACCTCCTAGGCCCAGGTTAAGAGGTCAGAAAAGCTGGGTTCCAGGGGTGATTTAGTTAGTTACCTAGATTAACCAAACATCTACACAACTTACTTCCAGTCTTTTTATTTAGACCAGTAGCTCCCAATCAGGGTTGATTTTGCTTCCCCAGGAGACATTTGGCAATATATGGAGATATTTTTGGTTGTCATAACTGGGGAGGTGCTACTGGTATCTAGTTGGTAGAGGCCAAAGATGCCACTGAAACATCATACAATGCAAAGGGCAGCCCCCAACAACAAAGAACCACCCACCTCAAAATGTCATAGTGCCGAGGTGGAGAAATTTTATATGTTTTATAGACAGAGCACAAATGTCCGAATAAACCCACACTCTTGTTTGGATTAAGAAGCTTACTTTAAAGCCCTGCTTTAGGCTTTAATTCTGAAAAGGGCAAGAAAGGCCACAGACAAGAAGCAGCTTTTGGTGCTCAGAGATGTGAGCTTTGGCCATTTTTGGAGGGAATCCAGCCCAAAGAAGACTTTGCCACATATAAACAATTCAGTTTGGCAGGACCTCAGGAACAATATATGGTGACAGAATAGAAATTCCTCTTGAAAGAATGCCAAACCTTTTTGGTTTCCTAGTAACGTAATTTTCCTGAGATTTCTCTCATATGTGAATTTCAGCATCCCTACACCTATTTTAAATCAAGGCAACAAAAGAAGGTTTTTATAAAAAGATGACATAATAGAATCAGCTTCTTGGAGAGAGAAAGAAATCTAAAGGCCATCCAGTCCTTCTCCTTGCCCACCCCTTCTGGCATGTGGCACCCCTGTTTCAACATCATATGATGCAGGGCAGAGATGTCACCACCACAAGGATCCCGTTTCATTTCCAAAATGGTCTGTTTGAAACTTTTTTCTTTCAGGGCCAGAAATCTGCTTCTCTGAACTCTCTGTTTGCTGCCCCTCATTCAGTACACTCAGGGAAGGTTGGGGAAGAAGAGATGAGGAGATGGGTTTGGGGGTGGGAAAGCGTTCTTCTATGAAAGCTTACTGGGTCCCAGGCACTGTGCACTTCATTTCTAATCCTCCAGTATCTCTCATAGCAACCTCAGGTAGTGATCGTGCACAGCCTCCCTGCCCCTGCGTGTTATCTCTTTTCCAGATGAAACATCGCGAGATTTCACATGGAAACATCCCTTTGGCACCCCACTCATTCCTTCACTCATTTATTCAGCATGTAACTACTGGGCACCTATGATGTGCCAGTCTTGTGTCAGAGACTTGGGATACAACGTTGGGCAAAATGGCTTGTTTGGAAAGCAGGGCTGGCAATAGAGTCAGCAAGGGAAGCCCTCGACTTAGGGAATATTATTATTATCTGCAGCAAAAAATTTCCATGCCAGCACCCTATGGGGTAGCGTAGGGCATCAGGAACCTATCCCAGAGGGAGTGATGTCTAGCTGGGCGGGTAAGCAGAGATCCAAAGGGTTTCACCAGGTAATGGGGCATGTAGAGTGTTACAGGCAGAGGGAACAGTTTGTGCAAACACCACAGGGGCACCCAGGGCACTGAAAACAGGTTGGCATGGCTGATCTGAGGAAGGCCGGACTGATGCTGGAGAGATAGGCCCAGACTGGTAGGCCCTGCAGGTCATGTAATGGATTAGGTTTTTAGCTGAAGGGCCACAAGGACCAATGAAGCTGAGAAACAATAGGATTGGATTTAACTTACAGAAAGCCATTCCTAGAAGCTGTGTTAAGAATGGATCAGAAGGAGAAGGAAGGCAGGGACTCTGCATGGGAGGCTGTGCACTCACCCTGCCTCCCTCAGGGGACACAGTGGCATTAGGGACTGAGAGAAGGAACCGTGGTGGTAGAAGGGTTAGGGGTCTTTAACCACTTCCCATAATCTCCATCAAAGCACCTTCAAAAGTCACCTCAATAAGCAGAAAGTCAAATTCAAAGCAGTGCTTAGTTATGTTCCTGCAGCTAAGACATGAGTCCCCAGCCCTGCACCCCTCCCACCAGCAGATATTCCTTAAGCACTCCCATGTTGAAAGTCAGTATCCAGCCTGAAGAAATAGAGGTATTTAGGGTAGACACAATTTGGACATGAAACACACACACACACACACACACACACACACACAGAGAGAGAGAGAGAGAAAGAGAGAGAGAGAGAGAGAGAAGGGCAGAAGGAAAAATGATGACTGGTCCCAGGATTGAACAGTGAGTGGATGTTGGAGAGGGAGTGTGTTTTCTGGTGGGGAGGAAGGATTCACCGGGGCCAGGTGGAGTTAGGTAGCCGAAGGGCACAGAGAGAAATTTGGAGCCCCAAGAGAATCTAGGTATGAGGAGAAGTCAAAGGACAAAAGGCTGAGCCTGGAAACCAAATGAACTCTCCTGAGATACTCCTGGAATCTTCAGGGATCTCCACAAAACTCACAAAACACTTGCCACAATGTGTGCCCATGGAAACTGGAGTGTGGCTGAGCTCTTATACATCAAGGGGATGAATAAGAAAATGGGGGCCGGGTGCAGTGGCTAACGTCTGTAATCCCAGCACTTTGGGGGCCAAGGCAGGTGGAATATGAGGTCAGGAGTTCAAGACCAGCCTGGCCAACATGGTAAGACCTCCGTCTCTACTAAAGATACAAAAAATTAGCCGGGCATGGTGGTGCACGCCTGTAATCCCAGCAACTCAGGAGACTGAGGTGGGAGAATCTCTTAAACATGGGAGAATCTCTTGAATCTGTGAGGCAGAGGTTGCAGTGAGCCGAGATCGCACCATTGCCCTACAGTCTGGGCAACAGGGCGAGACTCCGTCTCAAAAAAAGAGAAAAGAAAAGAAAAGACATCATCTTTATTTACTTTTTGTTTTGTTTTTAAAGACATAGCTTAGCAAGAAGAGGCCTTATATTCTGCCTGACAGCACAGGGTTTGGGGTACTTGTCTTGCACCTGCTCTGCACTGTCTCCCCTCCCTGCAAATCCAGCTATTAACTCCTTAAGACTGGAAGGATCTCATTTTTTACTGTGTCCTCAGCAAGCCTAAGACCACAGCTGACAGGTAGTTGTTGCTCAATGAGAACCTGCAGATCTGAGGGAAACTGTGGGGGAAGGCAGCAGTGTGGTTTTTCCAGCAGGAAAACAGGGTCATGGGATAGCTGCCTTGAGAGGTCACTTGGTCCTCTGCTCTGGGTGCCCCATGATGGCAGGGGTCAGGCTGTAACTGGCTTTGTGTTACCAGCCCTTGCCATCCACTAGGCATTCAATGAAAGTTGGATGTAAGAGGCTAGGCATTAGGGCCAAGAAAAGCAATATTTATATATCAGGGGAAATACTACAAATGCAGGCTTTTTTCTTTTTGGAATCAGGGAACTCCAGGCCAGGGAAGCAGAGCCATTTTGATTGCTGGAATAGTAGAGCTGTCACTGGTGGAGGATGGCGGGAGAGTTTCCAGAATGAGTGAACAACATGAGCAGGATGTATTGATAGCTCCTTGATGCCTAGAGCCATAGAGCTGTCCCTGTTAACATTCTCAGTTCAGAACCTCTTCCTGCACACATTCAACAAGGACTCTGGGGAAGACAGGTTTGGGTTTCACCCAAAACTTCAGCACTTACCAGCTGTGTGACCTTGGGCAAATTACTTAGCAATTCTAAGCTTCCATTTCCACATCTGTAAAATTGGTCTAAAAATTAGTAGTAGTACCTCGCTGAGAAGTGGGATAGATTAAATGAAATCTTGACATATGAAAGGCACAGTTCCTGGCACATAGCAAGCACTCAGTATGTTTCCCTAGGGTGGGAGAGGCTCATCCAGGGTAAGCCCTGGCCACACTTGCCTGGTTGAAGGTGTTTGCCCACAACTGCTCTCACAGCTCCTTTGATAGTTCTATGCAAACAGTCCCAAGCTCAGAAAAGGGATAGGCCGATAGTTGGGGGTAGAAGGAGTGACACAGAAGCTAAGACAGAGTAGGGCTGGGGCTAAGGGGAACCACCTCCAAGATGTCTGCCCGCTCTGCTGGTGTAGGGGAGGTGGGAAGTGGCCAACTGAACGCTATAGAGGTCATTCCAGGGAGGGCCCTGGAAAGTACCCTGTAGCAGGGTTGATATTTGCTGATGCAAGAAGAGAAGGATGGGGTTATAGCCCCAAGGGAGTCGACAGGCAGTGTCTGGGGCCCTCGTCCAGGTAACCAGGGCTCAGGATGTAGCTCCTGAGTGAGTCCTCTACCACGGCTTACTCCAGGCCTTCAAGGCACTTGGACTGGGGAATCAGGAATAACTCCTACTGTCACCCCACCTCTCTGACTTCCTCATTACCACCCTTTCCATGCCTCCACCCAACCACCAGGGCCTCCAGCTGTTCCTCAGCCCCACCAAGCCAGCTCCCAGTCAGGTACACTGCCCCAGCTGCTCCCTGTCCTGGCATGCTGGTCCCAATAGCTCATTCACTGCTTACAACTCTCTGTCCAATCATCACCTCAGCCAAGAGAACCTCTCTGTCTGCCAATATAATATCATACACATCTTTCACCTTCCATTTCACTCTCTAGCCTCCCCCCAGTCCCCATTGTCTCCACATAACTTGCCACCATATGACCAATACACATTACTGTTGAACTTGTTATTCTCTACCTTCTACACCATAATGTATGCTCCATGAAGGTAGGGACTTTGTTCACTTCAGTATGCCCAGAGTCTGGCCAAAATACCTGGTCCCTGAGCAGGGACCTGCCCAATAACTATTTGCTGACTTAATAATGAGTGAGTGAACTGCCAAACCCCATCTGCTGGCATGTGAAGGACACTAACATCCTAAGCTGGTACAGAACTGGCCAGGACCAAACCAGGACCTTATGAAGGTCAGAGGCACTAGTTGCTAGTGGGTTTGGAACTGGGGAGGAGAGGGCTGAGTTTACAGAGGGCAGTAGCCTACATTGACTCCCATCTACCTGCTTCAACTATCAATCCAGGGAAAATTGTATTAGGAAACTTTTGAACACTGAAAAATGTCTTTTGATTCAGTGGTGTGAACCACGGATGATAGAACTTCAGGCACCATGGCCAGCAGAGAGAAGGTGTCCAGCTGTTTGTCTCACCCAAATCACCCCTTGTGTCACTTCATACCTACTTATAACTCCAATAGTAACCAAAAGATTGTTTACACAGACAAGCCATGAGAGAAATTTGAGAATTTAAGTCACAGTTTCAGCAGTATTACCCAAATAAACAGCAGTTTGTGGTTAGGTCTTGGATGGAGTTTTTGCCCACAGGTCAGGGTTTCTCCTTTCTGGTGCTTAAAATCACTGCCTTGCCAAGAAGGCAGCAAGCAGGGTATCATTACAGTGAACAGTTCATGACACAAAATGCAAGAATGTCCAAGCCCCACCCAGAAGCCCATGGTCACGATGCTTCCCTGATCTGCTCATGACTGGATCCATTGAGAGGAATTATTTTGGTACTAACAACAAATTTCCCAGTTCCCGTCCATATGTAGGGAGAAATGGCATGCCTCTGTGTGTCAGTGCCCAGAAACAAGCAGACTCTCAGAGTTGGGAATAACAGAAGCCTCACCCACAGTCTAGCCAACATCTGAGAGGTCTCCAGGGAACCTTACTGAGGAAGCAGTGTTATTTTCCAGAGGAGGTCGGGGCATAGTGGTGATAATATGGAAAAGGAGAAAGAAAATGAAACATCCGGTTCTGAAAGCATGAGCTCAGAAAGCAATGGTTGTATAAGAGGCTGTCCCTTGCAGGAATGTCACCATTCCTTCTTGTGACTCCGCCTTCCCTGCCAGGGCACTGAATTTCTCCTGGGCCATAACTAGTTACAACAAAACCCCATCCCCAAGAAAGAATCACATCTGCATGGTGTTCACATGAACAGGATCTGATCTATGCCTTCAGCAAAATAACATAACTGCATGTCCATGGAGCTGTTTTATCGGGATTAAATAAAATTGTATACATCAAGGACCCAGAAAATCTTCGCTTGGGAGTCAGTGTGTGCTCAAAAATATTATTTTTCCTATCTAAGGATCTCATTACTTTGCTGAGTACATGATTTTATGTTACTTGTAGTGGTGATTGTTTCTTTTAACATTTGGCTTAGACTACCCCGTTGAGCTTCTTGCCTTTTTGTCTTAGAGAGCGTAAAGTATGTTTAGTTTTTACTTGTAAAAGTTATGTGTTGGAACTAGTTCAGTCTAGTAATAATCTCAAACATTACAGTGATTTGAGGGATATTTGTTCCCTTCATTAATCCACTTACCTCAAGTTGTTCCAGAAGTATTTTGAGGGGCCTACAAAAATAAATACAGCAGAACATAAAGAGATAAGATTAATTATTACAAGTTGGTCCCAAAATTGGTCCCACGCATCAAAGAAGCCAATGCAAAGAGGGAAAACTGAGCAATGATAAGATTCACAGTGTTTGCAAGACACCAGTTCCTTCAAGAAAGCACTATTTTTCTTGCACTAAGGCCTAAGTGAACTCTATTCCATCTTCAGCAGTATCTCTACAGAATAGCTGCCTCTGATCCTGCCTGCTGGTACAAAACAGGGCACCACACCCAAGAGCAGGTGAAGACAAGATCTAAGGAAGGTAGGTTTCTGCTGGACTAGTGTGATTCAGAGGTGGGATCTTCTTGCAAGAGGAGTCAGTGAGACATACACTTGTTCCAATTACCATAGATACATAACAAATTACCCCAAAACCTTCAAATTATTATTTTAGTTTGCTTACAATTTTGAGCAAGAGGAAGGTGGACAGGGCACAACAAGAATAGCTTTCTCTGCTCCATGATGTTTGGTGTTTACACAGGGGTGATGTGAAAGTCGGAATCTGGAAGCATCTTTACTTACACAGCTGATGGCTGGTGCTGACTGTTGGGTCAGAGAGGGGCACTCACACATGGCTTTTCCATAGGGCCAGGGCTGCCTCACTGCATGGAGGCTGAGAGTATTCAGAATTATTCTGCCTACTAAGTGATAAGCACTCCAAAGGTGAATGTCCCAGAGACCCAGACAAAAGCTAGATAGTCTTTTCTGGCCTAGCCTCAGAAATTATCCAAAGTCCCTTTCACTGAATTTGGTTGGTTACAAAGCAAGTCACAAGCCCACTCAGATTAAAGAAAGAGGACACAGACCCCACTTCTTGGTAAAAGGCATGCCGTCACATTATAAAAAAGCATGCGATAAGAGATATGGTTCCCACCATCTTTGGAAAACACAATTTTCTACACATCCTCTATGCAATCACCTATACATACTATATCTTGCAATAAAGCCTTTCATAAGAATTAAGCAGACCCTTGGTCCTTAAAGGGTATCTTTTTGGTGTCAAACATTAGATGAATAGGTCTTGGCTTGGTCTAAATAGGTATACAGCACATTGAAGTCACTGTGACCGTAAACTAAATGGCTCAACAGAATCTAGGTCCTCAAATAAATTAATATACCCAGGCTTCTATCGCAAAATACCATAGGCTAGGTGGCTTAAACAACAGAAGTTAGTTTTCTCACCATTCTGGAGCCTGGAAGTCTAAGATCAGGGTGCCAGTATGATTGGTTTCTGGTGAGACTTTACCCTTGCGTAGCAGATGGGCACCTTCTGGCTGTGTACTCAGCTGACCTTTCTTGTGAGCAGAGAGAGAGAGAGAGAGAGAGAGACAGTTCTTGTGTCTCTTCCTATAAAGGCATTAATCCGATTATAAGGGCCTGACCCTCATGACTTCATCTAACCCTAATTACCTTCCAAAGGCCTGCTGTTCAAATACTATCACATAGGGGCTAGGCCTCTGCATGTGCATTTGGAATGGACACAAACATTCAGGCATAACACCATGGTTACAGACATGTCAGCATTCAGTGAAAAAATGGCATCAATTCCTGAATATTTCTAAATATCTGGAGTCTTTAATCAAGTGGACAATTTACCCAAACACATGAATTTTTCACTTTCTTTCAACTTAGTCTTATAGCTAAAATTCAAGCCAGAGACTATGACATAGATATAAATAGATCCAGAGCATCATTATATATAATTTGGAAAGGGTGTCACTGGCATACATCTGTAAGCAGTTCAGGAACACTTTCAAGCTGTGTTTACATGACATAAACATCTGGATGAAAACTGAAAAAAAAATAATCAATTTGGATTGGAAACAAAGCAGAAGTACAAATCTCAGTGTACTGCACTGGCCCTTGGAATACTGAATGCAGAACCAATCCCCTTACCCCAGGAATGAGATAATGGTGCACAAGAAGGAACATTGAAATGGCCAAGAAGGAAAGGGGGCTTTTGTGGGAAGGCAGACTTAAAAAAAAAAAAAAAAAAAAAGCAAAAAAAAAAAAACCTAGTTCCATTATGCAAACAGAAGATGAGAAGGGACAACATCAAAGACTGAAAAACATAAAGAATGTGAATCTTAAAGCACCAAACTGCTAGAACTAGGAGCTTTGAGGCTTAAAGGCAATGATTTTAATTCAACTAAAAATCCAATAAACCCTGGTCATTAGGGAAAGGGGCATTCAGGAAACTCAAGATTCTGGATAGCCAATGAATCATTTCTTTAAGCATCACAACCTATGTTCACTTTTCAAGTAGAACCTGTTTTCAAATATTGAACTTATTCCAATGGCCTCTTAAATAAGAGAATACACATCACTCAGATCACTACACTCCAGCCCTCAGGCATAGTTTCTGTGTAGAGAAACTATGCCACATATCCTTGTGTCCCAGTGGTCCTTGTTAAAGGACCCCAGGACCCCCAAATACTTTAGTTGTGTATATTTTTTCAGAGCTCTGCTATTTTCTCTTTCCATCATTTCCTGGATTTTTGTTCTTGCAGCATGCCTTACCATAAGTTCCCCCAGAAGCTGACCCTGAATTAAGGACTTGAGAGCCAGTTGTTTGGGAAGTGATCCCAGGAAACACCAGGAAGCCCATCCAGGTGCATTCCTGACAGGCTATTTATTTGACTCCTATGGACAGCTGGGCTTCAGTCCTGCTGGAACTTCTATAAACCTGTGCAGAACTGTCCCACACAAGGGGCAGGAACCTGGATTTCATCCCCAAATCTTGTCCATTGTTCTCTAAGAACCACTCCCCTTAACTCTCAGGCACTATTAAAAGCCTACAGGTGTTTGCAGTAGGAAGCTGTCAGGTGAGTAAAGAGGTAAAGTGGGTGTGAACAGGGGCACCTGCTCTACGCTGCCCTCCCATTCCCATACCTGATAGAATTTTGGAGTAAAGAAAGAAAACTAGACTCTGAGTGAGAGCCTGCAGGACTCTCCTGAGTAAAACACACATTTTCTGATAGTTTAGGGGTCTTTACTTTCTGATTTCTCCCTGGCTCCTGGTTACATATTTTAAAGGTGTTATAATGCAACTGGTAGTTAAAATTTTTTTTTGGTCATTCAAAAAGTCCAGTCTAATTAATTTTTGAAGCAAAGTAAGAGTCCCTAAATGGCAGGTTGTGTTAGCTAAACTCCCTAGAAATGAAAACTGACTAGCTAGTATTACCTCAAGTAATGGGAAATGACCAGACCTCAAAAAGAGTCAGTGTGCAGGTTAGGGCTACTGTCCCAAGCAGGACACCTGAGTGCAAATGGGAAAACTGTGGCAGAACCCAGGCACACTGGTTTTCACACTCTGTGAGGAAGAGCCAAAGGGGAAACTGTAGGTCAATGGATATGCAGGGGCCCAAGGCACAAGGGATGCGAGGTTACAAACAAGACCCATCCTTTATCTTTTTATCTTTGGAGGGGAAAGGTCTTCTATCTTTGGTCAGGACTGGCTCAGGAACTGGCAGGGAAGGGAGTGTAGGGGCGGGGAGGTATGTGCAAAAGGCCGAGCTGAGGGAACACAGAGCTGGCATCTGAAGAGAGCCAGCACGGGCAGCCCATCTCTTATTTAATGCCCCACATCAAAACTCATGAACAGCCAGAACAAAAATCCAGGTGTCTTCACTCCAACACAGCAGAAATTACTCAACATTGATTCATCCAGAGGCAAAGCTAAGAGGATGTGGGTTCCAGGAACACAAGGGCACACTGGCCAGAATGTCACATAAGGCTAATTCAGAGAGACGGGCCCAAGCCCAGGTCAGAGAGCCAAAAACTCCAGCCATAACAGCAAAGCACCCACTGGCAGGGAGGAGACAGCCTTAAGCTGAGGAAAGGAGGGGCCAGGAGTGCACACACCAGGGAAGAGTCTGCAGCAGAGAGAGAGCCAGAGGAAAGACATGCAGGAGCAGAGCAGAGAGCAGAAACAGACTTACATGGCACAGATGCAGGATGTGGCTGGGCTATGACAAACCTCTTGCTGTGTGGACTTTGGGTAGTTCTTTGTTTTGGTGTATACTCAGAACTCTCCTGGGAGTGGGGAGCATAGCAGGATAGTAAAGAGGCCGGCTCTATGATGGCTGAGAAAGCTCAAACTCTGGCTTGGGTGTAGCTGGATTTGGGCAAGGCTGGATAAGGGGAGACAGCCAAGAGAGTGCTATTGCAGCAATAGAGACATGGGAAAGAGCTGGGAGGCAGGAGCCCATGGAGGTGGAAGGGAAAGAATAAAATCAAGAGACTTGTGGTAGAAATAGCATCAGATATTGACAGGACTTTGGATGGCAGCATGGAAGCACGGAAGACAGAAATAAGGGCACTTATTTGGAGACTATGAGACTGGGGAACAGGGAGGCTGTTGGCACCCTTAGTGCAATGGAGATGTAATTGTTGGAAAGATAATTGAGCTGAGAGTGGTTGCACTGACCTCACACTCCACTCTATTAGAAGAGAGTATATTGGGATGTGATACCTGGTTTCAGAGGCTCTCCTCTTTCCTGCCAGTAACTCCTCATTCCTCTTTACTCTTGCAGCAATATCACCTATACTAAGAAGGCGCATGTCCCACGTTCTTGTTTCCTGGGACAGAACCCAAATATTTGATCCTTGGACTTATAAATTTCGTCAAGAGAAGTTAAAGTATGAGTTACAGGAATGTGGAGGATTAACTAAGTTCCTGGGTTTTCAACAACTATGTGACTGAGATAAAATACACATTAGAAGAAAGTAACATGGAATTTGGAAGGATAGAAGACAACAGTTAAGCTAACTGGAAATATGGTGTCAATGTGTCTGTTTTAGAGGAGGATCAGTCCACTTGAATGAGGTCACGGTGACTCAAACATTATACTGTAATGATGTTATCCTGAAAGAGCTTCAATAAATCTAACCACTCATGAATGTCTAGATAACACAAATTTGGCAAGATCTAAAAACCAGCTAAGATTGATAGTGACAGCCAAAGGAGAAAGTTGTTGAAACATTGGAAACTCTCATGGGATGATGTCTGTTAATGGTTTGAAATAAAATAAATTTGATACCCTTGGCCATTGAAGGAATTCCCATCTCTGCAATAGTAGTTAAGGTGTTAAGATGCCCACAACCACAGTTAAGAAGCCAGGGAAGTAATGGAGAGAGGCCCAGGTGTCCTATTAAGTGATGACTTTAACTTATGCCTTTCCTCAGAGAATGAGCAAAGGCTTATGGCAACTAGGCCTGGAAAATTACTCTCTTAGAAGTGTTGATAGCTTTGACCAGGCAGATTGCTTTGAACACAGAAGGGAGGGATCAGTTTAAGGACAATGCCAAGGGAAAACTTGGTGGGAAAGAACACGTTGGCTAGATAGAAGAGAAGAATGGAAAGAAACCCAGAAAAGAATAAAAGGGAAGGGAAAGGGAGGGAGATGGAGGAAAGAGGAGGGAAGAGGAGGGGAGGAGAGGGGAGAGAGTCTTTGATGAGATGAAGAATTGAGGAGGCATTGGTCAAGTCCTGCTTTTGTTAATTCCATTCCAGATGGCTATGGGCTACAAGAATGCTGGGTAGTACAGGATAAAAGGAGAGGAAAAATCAGTTCTGGGGAGAGAGATTTGGGAAGTGAGGGTAGAAGCCAAATGAAAACTGAATGCAGTAAAGCAAACAGCAGGAAGTCACTGCCATCCTGAGCTGGAGTAGAAAGGCCATAAAGGAGCATGGTAATACGATGGGAAATCCCGAAGTAGGGACAGAGACATGGGTTCTAGTCTCAGTTCTTCCTCACTCTGGGCAAACCACTCCATCTTTCTAGATTTATTTCTTCATATCTAAAGTGATAGGGTTAGACTAGGTGAACTTAAACATTCCGTCCCCCTTATACAGCCCCCGACTGGACATAGATATTATGAAATCCGAGACTTACATAAATGGAACCATCCAGATTGGAACATGTATTTAGCTTTTCTAAGTAGAAAATGTTTTCAAGGGAGGAATAAAAGGTTCCACTCAACACTTGGCGAGCGATATTTGTTCTGTAAAATAATTAGTGAGTAAGCATTATTGAACCGGATTGTCACATAATCATGAAAGGATTAAAAGAAAAAACAAATTTAGGAGACTCAATTTTCCCTTCCATAGATCAGAAGGATGATTAACATAAACCATGGGAGGATAATTTTAAAGACATGCTCAGGAAGAGAGTCAGCATCAGATGAAAAGCATGCTTGTCTGGGGATCAGGAGCCTTGAGTTCTAGTCCCAGCTCTGCCACTCCCAGGACTTGAACACATCATTTCCTTTCCATGCCTCCATTTCCAATGGAATCCTAAAAGTCATGGACTCCAGCCTCCTACAATACCCCTGCCCATGATCACCCAGTTGTGTAATAATTAAAAAACATTTTCTTATTCCTGTACCATTGGTACATATCTGTAATCAATGAGGTCTAACTAGGAAAGTATTTTACGTATTTTCAAAGGAGACTGTGTAATGCAGGGAACTGGCTACACAGGTTTGAGAAGCCAAACAGAGGATAGTGAGGTAACTTAGACATTAGCAGTAGCAGAAAGTCACTGCCACCCTGGGCTAGAGGACAAAAGGGAGGAGGTGCTTTTACTGAACCCTAGGGGCTGGGGTCACCTCGTGAAAGCTGGAACCACAGTGGGTCCGTTCGGTGGAAGCCAGAGCCACAAAGGAGATATAGCCATTGTCAAAGGTGCCAAGATTGAGGGATAGAGGATAGGGGAGACTATTCCTGTCCCAATCTGCCCATTTTCTGCCATTGCCTCCCATTGGCTGTATCCAGCTAGAAATCATCTAGTATATAGGCCTGGCAAATGCAGCCTGCAGGGGCCAGCCCCTTTTCCATACAGAGGATGAAAAGGGCAAGGACAGGGAGTCCAGAACTGGCACCAGATCAAAATTCTCCCTTTTTATAACTTTTATCCCTTAGTCCCACATCAGCCTAGAATCTAAATCTTTGCACATTTAAGGACATCCATCCAGTCATAGCTTGGTTGTTTTTTTTTTTTCCTGAAGACCATACAGACTCTAGTTGCTGCTGAAGCCTCAAGGGTCTTGATTCTATCTTCTTCCCAGTGGGAATAATACTGACCTTTTCTATGTCACAGAGCTGTGTAAGGATCCAAGAAAATGGGAAGACACTGGGAAGAGCTCAACAGTCACTTAGGGTACCCACATACAAGCTGTGCAGATGCTTGTAAGAACAGCTCTCAGACAGCAGTGGAGTCACACCCCGCAGCCAAAATGAATGCCACAAGTGCGATCAGACACCATATGTGATCAGGGAGGCTCCCAGTGGGGCTGAACCTAAGATCCTGGTGCTGCTGTTTAAAGAGCTTATAAATAACCCCATAGAGTTGGGCTAGGGTACAACAAAGGTTAAGCCCATGGAGTTTTCTTCTCCCTCTTTCTCTTTTCCCTTTCTCTTTCTCAATTTCCCTCTCCCTCTGGATCAGTGCTTTTGAGTCACTATAACTCCATTAACCACCCAGGAAGCTACCCTGCCAGCAGCTCAGGAAGCAGAAGCTAAGAATCTAGGAAAACAGCTGAATGCCCAAGTTGCCAGCCTCATCCACCCTCTGCCTCCTACAAGGTGTCTGGACTTGGATGGGACTGTGCAGAGGACACATTGCCCACAAAGAAAGTGTGGAAGGAAACTTTGCACTCTTCTCCTAAACCTATAGAAATCCCTTCTGGGCTCAACTGATGCTGGACAAATCCAAGAATGAACTCAAATAACCCACCCTCTGCCTAGTGGAGATTAGTCCCATGAAAATTCTTGATAACCTTAAAGTCTTGGGATATATACAGCAATTATTTCGTTAGCTGCGATTTTCTGTCTTGTTTCTCTCTCCCAAGGTGCACCAAGGAGGCTGCTGAAAGTTCGCAGACGTTGATAAATGATGCATGCAAAGATTTAGACACGAGGATATTGACTGATGCTATTATAGCAGAAAATTGGAAACAACCTAAATGTTCAACAACAGAGGATTGTTTAAATACATATGATGTACTCATCCAGTAGAATACTGTACAGCGATTAAAAATCATGGTATCAAAGGATAAAATGATTTTTCACGACATATCATTAAAAGAAAAAAGCAATTTACAAAAGCAGCATACTGTATACACGCACAGAAGGAAACTTTTCAAAACCAATAGCAATCATGGTTAAATCTTAAAATTATGATTAATTTATGTTCTTCTTTTTTCTTTACATGTATTTTCCAATTTTTCTACAGTGATGTGAATTGCTTTTGAAATAAGAGAAGGGAATAATAAAAGCTTATTTTTACAGGCAAGAAAGAAATAGGAAAAGCTCCCTTTTTCAAGGCTGTCTTCTAGCACCTTGTTCTGTGAGACAGATAACTAACTAGCTTGGACCCTGCTCTCCAGCTTACCTACTGTCCCATGGAGGCCCCCTCAGCTCTGGGCAGAAGCTTCCTTGGGACCAGCATCTACTTTGAGACAAATTATCAAAAATAGGGCCAACCTCACACTTCGAAGAACCAAAGGCCACTTCAGCCTAGAGAAAACAGCTGTTCTAGAGCTGGTGGGTTTTCAAAGCAGAGCAGCAGTCCTAGAATGTGAAAAGTATCTCTCTTCCTCCTCCCACTGCTAAAGGTTTGCAGACAGCTCCCTTTCCATCCCACAAGAGGAGACAGGCAGATGAGTCATAGCACTGGCTCAGATTAAAGGAGTATTATTGTGTTAGCAGAAATAGATCTATTTTATTATCTGTTTCTTGACACCTTACAAATAGATATGCTTTACCCACCAGACAGGCAATTTCCTTAAAAATCCAGCGATTTTGTTCACTGGAGTTAAGAAATGACCAGTGAGTAGTAGAAACTCGTATGTCTGAAGAGCTGCCAGGCTGAAAAGATGTAGTGGAAACATTGAGGAAGGTGGTTTATAACCCTCAGACTCTAGATTCAAGTCTGCAAAGTGATGCCATTCTTCTAAAAATATACAGAGGAACTACAGAAACCCTTTCCCCTTTTCTCTTTCTTAAGAGTTTTGTTTTTTTTTTCCTCAAGAAATATATCCGAACTGTTTGTAAAGGAGATTCACCAACTCAGCTTTCACTGTTTTAGTAGGGGTGATGGTCGTAAGATACTATTTTAAGGACTTCCTTCTTTTACACAGATTTTTCCATACTGGGAGGAGAGATAAGGTATGTTCCACTAACGTTCCACAGTAAACTCACACTCGTGCCAGTAGTCATTTCCCTTTGTCTTGCTGTCCCATGACAACAGATTGCACATCATAGGAAATTGGAATGAAGACCTTATTTAGTTTGGATCTCTCTTCTCTATTGTCTAATTGCACATTAAATTTTTCATTCTATGTCTGCCTCCTTTCACAGAAATATGCTATGAATGAATATAGGAACAGGTAAATGAATAGGCATTACCTAAGAACTTTAAGACTTTTCAGGATACCTTGACCAGTTCTTTCTCCTCCCCATACCCCAAGCATTTATCTCTGGGTCAAAATATACTGGATACTTCATGAAGACCTGATAACTGATGAGCATACATGTGTTGTAAATGTGTGTTCTCAGTACATTGTTTACTGTTGATCAAATTCTAGTAGCTTCTCTGTTTCCTTTTTGCTATTATCTATACATGTCTCTGTGGTCTTTCTGTCTCCCTCACACTGCAACCCAGGCTATCTGTACTTTAAAGCACAAACAAAATTTAAAAAGATTCCATGAAGTACAACGAAAGAAAGTCTAAGGAAACAGGGAAATTTTCACATTTCCTGTTATTGAATCTAGGCATAGCCATAGAGGAAGCTGAATGCCTTTTCAATCCCATATGCTCTGTTCTGTGAGGCTATCATTGTTGTTTTACCTTATGACTGCAAAGCTACTATGGCAAACTTTTTAAATGATTCCAGCTATTTGTTTTTTGGGAATCATCTTGTATCCAAACTTTGCCATTACTTTTTTCTTTTCATTAAAAAATGCAATTTTAAAATATTTTGTTTTTCTAAATGGGATCCATTCTATCTAAGAATTAGTGTTCTTTCCAGTTATCAAATATTAACTGTGTGCCATGCATTGGGTAATAGCTTTCACACTCATTATTTCATTTATTTACAACCCCCTGAAGGAGAAACCAACACATGAGGAAACGGAAGAAGATTAAGCCATTTGCCCAAGAAAACACATCCAGTGTGGGGCTCTTTTGACCATTTCATCAATATCCATCCAACTTTTATCACTAGATCCATGAGTTTGGCCATCCTTTGTTTTCTGAAAATACAAAGTAAAGTGGTATTTGCACTCTGTTAAGACCACACTTCACTAAAGAAGGCAACCCTCAGGTAGACCAGGAGCCAAAACTCACTTATGGCACTGTACCATAGCAGTCACGAGCAGATCTGGACGTCGGAAAGTCCCGATTTCAAGTCCCAGCTCACACACTTACTGGACCTGAGACGACAGAGATGTCATCTACTCTCTCTGAGACTGTTTTCCCATCTGTCAAATGGGAAAGAAAATGAGTTGAATCCTATGAACTTGCCAACTTTCAACCCTTTTCTACTTCCAAAAATTATTTTCAAATGGTTTACCTAAATTCTTCACTGGGTCATTGTACAGATTAGATAAGGACACATACGAACCGTTCAGTAAGTGGCGCTTTTTAGTAGACTTTTTCTTCTTGATTTTCTTTTGCTCCGGCCAATGGTTTGCATTCTCTGGGTAGACTTTATATGCAGAGAACCCAGCTTGAGGCTTTATGAGTATTGGAGCCTATAACAGGGAGACGAGACAATAAGAGCATATAGATAACCAAGAATTAACAAAAAAGGCCTTAGTGCTCTGTGCATTCCCCCCACCCCTCGTTTGGGCTCTTAATCAGTAAACTGCTTTTTTTTTGAAAGAATGGTGTTAAGGAAGTTTAGCTTCACCACCGGTTACCCCACCTGCCCTGCCAACTCCGGGAGAAGACTCAAACAGCCAGAGTTAGCATTACCTGCCTGTGTGTTTACTTTGTCGCCAGGTGCCAGGCCCTGCGCTCGGTCCCGCAGGAGCCTTGCCTTACTACTTCCCACAACAGTCCTACGGAAGGAAACTGTCATCCCCTGCCCCCGCCTCCCCGCCTTCCCTCATTTTCCTAGTGAGGAAACAGACAAACACAGGTCTCGTCCAAAGTCTCTGAGCTGTGGAGTTGGACTCGAACCCTGGCAGCACCAGAACTCGAACACTCGGAACCTTTCCTTTCCTGCGCGATTTGAAGCGCTTTTTCACCTATGAATCTTACAAACTTGGCCTCACCCTAGGGAAGGAGGGGCTAGGAGTCGCCGACTAGCACAACTTCGCCGCGCTCTGCATGTCCGTGGGCTCAGGCGCGGGGCAAGAATAAGGAGGCACGGCGCCGCCCCCGGGGTATTTAACCCCAGCCTGGAGCCCGCCAGGCGCCGGGCGCTCGGGCTCCTCGGCGCTCGTGCCTCCCCTCCCTCCTCCCAGCTCTCTCCCTGCGCGCCCCACCCTCCGCCCCGCGCTCGCCTCGCCCGCAGGCACCGGCCGGCGGGCGCGGGGAGCTGAGCACGGGCGGCGCTCGCCTCTACGGAGCCGCCCTCTGGCCGCGGCCGCAGCGCACCGCCCAGCTCTCGCTGCTAGGGCTCTAGCCACCCCTCTGTCCGCACTGAGTGCGCCGCGGCTGCCCGAGCGCCCCGCAGACGGGCGGGTGGCCGTGGACGCCCAGCCAGCAGTCCGCAGCATGGATTCGGATTCCGGGGAGCAGAGCGAGGGAGAGCCCGTGACCGCGGCAGGTACCTAGGGGCCGCGACGGCCCAGCCGGGTGGGCTAGAGCTGAGGAGGAGGGGAGGCTGGGGCAGGAAATCGGGAGGCCGATCCCCAGCAGCCTGACCCCTTCCAGGCCAAGACTGGGGATTACTCCGCACCGTGAGTTTGCTTTGGGGCTTCCCCCCACCCCATTGCACTTGGGCGCGCGGGAGAGAGAGAAGATGCATTTGCGGGTAGCTCTCCTTGCTGCCAGTCTCCTGCGGCGGGCTCTAGTTGCCCGGGCTGGGTGGGGGTGGGGAAGGGTTCGGGAATCCGCGTCCTGTAGTTTGCTGCAGAGAGGGTTGCAACACATCCGCCTTTTGAAATAACTTTTCCAGTGCGGGCCGGGTCCCCGAACCTGGGGCGCCGGGACTGCGCTGCGGAGCAGGTGACTGGGTCCGAGAACATGACTAGGGGCTCTGGGCAGAAAAGGCCTCGCCAGGGGATGGGGCAGGGGTCAAACGACAGCTTGTGGCTGCGGTTCCCGAGGCTGCTAGGCGAGCCCGTGCAGAGGCACTAGCCCATCGCTGCCGCGCAGCCGGCAGAGAACGCCCCGCGGACTGGTCCCGGAACACAGACGCGGCGGCGCGCAGAGTCCCGCTTCGCCTTTAAGAGCCCCTCCGGCTTTTCACAATCGATAGTTATTGAAGCAATACGTGGATGCTTACTTAAGGAAGAAAAAAAAAATGTCCTCCCCCGCCTCTCCCCGATACTGAGCAACAGGAGGAAGCCACCCACAGCCGTGGGTCGACTTGCCGCCGGGCTCTGCCCACCTCCACCGGTCCGCTCCGCCCCCCACCCACGGGTCTACGCACCTGGGACCGGCTCGCACTCTGCACGTGCCCGCGGCTCCCGGCGCTCCTGCAGCTCTCAAGGTTAGCCCTGGGCCTGCAGACCCGGGACCTGCGGGCTGGGACCCTCCTGGACAGACCGCAGTCCTGGGTTAAGCCCCCACTCTTCCCAGTGTCAGACTAGAATCCTGGCGGTGGGGACCAAGTGACAGGAGGCACCATCAGTCCAGGCTTGGGTGTAGGAAAGGCAGGTTCGGGAACCAAGTGGGACAGCCCCCTACGTGTATTATTACCCTTCATCCTCACAGCCCCTGGCCAGGCAGTTATTTTCATTTTACAGAGATTCCCAGAGAGTAAAGGGGTTGCCTACGTCTCACAGCCAGGGAGTAGCCAGGGCCCAGTGATGCCCTTCACCCTGCATCAGACTTCAGAGAGGGTGGCTGTGGCCCGCACCTTTGGGTGTTGGGAAGGGCCGAGGCTGGTGGAAAGGAAATGCCAAGATGCCTGTATTTGAGGATTCCTGTGTATGTGCAAAAGTCACCTGCTTTGCTTAGGTATGTGTGGATATAATTCATAAACATGAGCCCTTGCATGCCTGTATGTTTCTGTGACTATAAAGTGCCGAGATGTTGCTTCACAGGTGGCTTGTGGATCTCCTTTCATCATTTAAAAGTTCCAGTAGGTGTTTCGTGTGTATCTATTTCCAGAGCGCAAGCGGGAGGGGGACATTGACCCCGACACTGAACTCGTTCAAAATCCCAAAAACAGCATTCTCTGTGCTACCCTGCCCAACTCTCCATCTCTTCTGGTTGAAGTTAAGGGGCTGAAGAAGAAGGGGGAGGAGGATAAGGAGGCTTAGAAAGAGGAGGGAGGAGAAGCTGGGGAGGGAGTAGAATCCCTGGTACTTGGGTGAAAGGGAAGGAAAAGAATTCTTCCATACCCTGTTGTCTTCTCTCACCAACCTGCCCCAGTGTTTAATATCCCTGTGATATTCACAGTCAGTTTGTGTCAGAAGGCCTCTGCATAGCTGACAGCAAACAACACTAAGGTCAGATGGGCCTCATGAAGAATAGAGCAGCCAGTTCTGATGAGCTGCCACCATTTGTTTGTGCCTTACTGTTTTCTGCAATCGTTTCTTCTTTCTGCGTGTGCTTGAATCTCACAAGTTGAACATGTATTTTAATGTCACAAGCCATTCTGCTAAATGGCATTCAGTCTTACTCATTATATTCCATTTTAAAGTATTATCCTGTATGACAGTGCTCCAAAGTTGGATGTTAATTCACCACCTTGCTAGGGCTGCATCCTGTCAAATGGAAACCGTTGTTGTAGATTGAGATACAGGTTAGATGACAGGTATGTTCTTCATAGAGGCTGACCTTTGTCCCTACAAGAAACTTGACATTCATCCATGGACCTGTATCTATGAAAGCTGAAGGGGTATCACTGAGAAGTACAGCAGAGTGAGTGGGACCTCTTGGAATATTTATATGTGTGTGTACCTCCCTCACAGGGAGTTGAGACATAAAGGCTGCTTCCTCGTCCGTGCCTTTCCATTTCCAGAATTTGTGAAAAATCTCTGCCAAAGTCTGGACTCTGGAATTGGACAGACCTGGGTTTCAGTCTCTACCTCATGGGCAAGTTATTTCACCTCTCCAACCTCAGTTTCCCACTCTGTAAAATGGGGATAACAATAGTACCACAGGGGCTTATGAAGATTCAGTACAATAACACATGAAAGGTGTTCCTGGTAATCATGTAGTAAATGGTAGCTGTTATTTTGGTTATTACCTGATTGGATTGTTTGTTGCTAAATAATGAACCCCAGTGTTTTAAAATATAAATGCATGTGTAAAACTATTAGTGTTGCTATTGTTATTATCACATTAATATAATTGCCTAAAGAGATTTGTTTTGAATTTTTTCCTTTTCAGTCTCGTTATTTTCTCTGGGGGGTGTGTGTGTGTGTGTTTGAGGAGGTATTTTTAGTTTACTTCTTCTCATCTTCATCCATCTACCAGCACAAGGAGACATTCCAACCTGCTGCTTTTACCAGCCTCTCCTACACCTCTAGGGAAAGTTATAAAAAACAAAGAACCCCTTACTCAATCCACCTGCTAACATGGAGATGAAAGCGCTTCTTCTTTCATGGTGCTTCAAGTGGAAGAAGAGGAGGCAATCCCCTGCCCTCACCCTTGCCATCCCATTGGTAAACCTTTTCCCTTCAAGGTAGCAGGAAGCACAGGAGGTGCTCACCTTCCTTCCTGCCACTTTTGCCCATCATGGTCATCTTTCTCATCACCTCTTGGCAGAGGAATAAGGTAATCTTCAAAGACAACTCACTTTTTACTGTACCCCTTTCAAGAGACTTCCAAAGTCCTCCCAACTTCCTGTGTGCAGAGCAGATCTCTCATAGAGCAACACGCTGCAGTGGAGTGTGGGGTGAAGGAAGAGGTTTGTCTCCATCTGCATATTCTGTTTTTCAGGAAGCACAGAATGATGCTTCTATGTCATTCTGCTGCCCGAACTCTCCTCTGCCTTTCTGTCATTTTATGGATCTTTCTATGATTAAGGAAAAGGCAGGATTTATGGAACACTGGATTCTTTCCAGAGACCCAACTTGGCAGTCTTTCCTTTGGCAAACCCACCATCCATCTCCCAGAAATCCTAGAGCAAGGTGCATTCACTTGGGAGTGATTGAGTCTTTCCTAAGAAGCAACAGGGGAGTAAACATTAACGACATCAGTTTTTTTCCTTTCTGTCTCAGAAGATCAAGACAGCCTACCCAGCTGAAAGCAGATGAACTCCTTCCTCCCACAACTAGATGTTCCAGGGCAATCAAGCTGATGGTGTCCTTGTGTCTGGGTCGGTGCTGCAGAAAAGCATTTCCATGTGATGGAGTCAGAATATGGTAGGGGAACCACAAGAGAAAAGCAGGACTGGGAAAACACCAGGCCCCTAACTCTGCCCTTCCTGTCTCTCTCCTCTCCTGCGGCTCAGCTTGGTCCATGTGAACCAAGTGAAGGAATGGGTAGGATTCAATAGGATCCTACTGAGGAAGTGGCAGGTGAAGAGGAAGGACATTCCAAGAGTCATACAGCTTGAGAAAAGGTATAAACAGAAGTCAGCTAGAATAGAGGACACCTACTGGGGAATCCTGGGAGATACAGGTAGGGGCGTGTAGGGAGGAACAATTTTAAGTTGGTCTTGGCAGGGCCTCGGGAGCCCCCATGATACTTGAGCAGAGATGTGACCAAATGAAAGCTGAGTTTTCAGAATGTACATCTGGCAGAGATGAAGAGATGCACGGTTTGCCTGGACTTGCCACCTTACCTCCCAGGGTATGGTCACAACATCAGAGAAGGTGGTAGCACTAAGGCGAGACAGAAGAGGGAGGGTGCAAATGGTATTTCAGAGAAATCAACAACAGAAGTTGGTGACAGATTGTACAAAAGCAGTGAAAGGAGAGGGAGAGTTGAAGGAGACAGTGGCATGTTGTGTTGGGTAACGTTCTCTGGAGGAAGAGAAATGCAGGAGACAGGCTCCCCGACCCCACAGCTGCTCCCTCTTCAGGCACTTAGCAGTGATGTTTGGAGTAAAGGTTCTTTTCCCCTTTAGACAGTAAATTCTGCAGGTGTATTGGTTTTGAGGCACTGTGAGGTTTGCGGGTTTGCTGATTCTCATTACTAGGTTCCTTGCAGAGGCTCTTTAGTAATCTTTGTCTACTGATGGGTTGAAGATAAATGGGCTGGTCTGCTGAGGGCAAGGACAGCCTGGGAATGATGTGCCATTTGGCTATTAGTCATTCCCATTTCTTATTCCTGTTTGTTAGAATTTGCATGGATGTCTGCCTCATCCACAGAGTAAGCTGTAGCTGCTTTGGGAGTCAGGACCTTGTCTTGTGCTTCCTCATGTTCCTGAGATTTTATGAACATAGTAAGTGAATGAGCATCTTGAGGAACCTCCTGAGAACTTTGTCCAAAAAGGCCAGACCAGCAGCCAGAAACCTGTCCTATAAAGTAGAACTGCCAAGGCTTTCCTTCAGTGTTTTGTTCTGTTCAGTGTTTTAAGATTTCTTGTACTGTCTGGGACTCTGTGTTAGGAATTATGGGAAATGCAAAGAGATATAAGGATACAGTTCACTCTGTCCTCCAGGGCTTGACATTGGATAGGGAGACAAGGTGTGTTACTGATGACCACAGCCTAAGGCAGTGCATGAAGACTCCTCACCTCCCTTGCCTCACATCACATCCCCAGCCACATCTTCCTTGACACCAGCCCTTTCTATTGTATACTTTGTTTATTCCTGTGGTGGACTGTTAGTTAGCTTCCTAAGGGAAAGGACTGTGTCTTTTTCATCTGTATCAGCCCATGCCACCCATGCCGCTATGCTTGTCCCCTAAGCATAGTGGCAAGTTGCTGGCTGGGTGGGTGGTGGTGTGGGTTGATTTGATAGGAAACAGATGAAAGTCAGTAGCATGCACAATGTTTATTTGGAACTTCTCTTGAAATTAATACCTGTAGAAGGCAAGGGAAGAAAAGGGGAAGGGAAGCGAGTGCGACTGGGCAGAGAAGCTGAACTACTGCATAGGCCCAACAGCTTCAGCTGAGCCCACAGGAGCTCTGGAGCTAGAATGGCTCATCAGAACGATTCTGAGTTGGGGGTGAGAGACCAGGCCTTTATACCTTTACACCCCCAAAATGAGCAGTCATTAAAGGCAAGCCATCACAAGGAACAAGGTATGACCTTGGGTGAGGCTGTTTTCTCCAGCTGAGGGCTTCTACAGGTAGCACTCCCAGCCACTTGTGGAGGAAGTCCTTCAATACTGAACGGGAGTCCATGTAGCACATGGCAGTGGTCATCACTGATCTTTAGGGCTGTTTACTAGGGATGGCAGGCCTGTCTACCAGCAGAGGTCAGGGGATAGTTGTTGAACTGCAAACTTTGTCTAGACCTCTTTGGGACAGTTTCGGTTGCCAAATGAAAGTGGCCATTCTAGACCTCATAGCTCTGAATCCAACTGTTCAATCTACACAGTCCAGTAGATGCCAGCTGATCAGCTGTTTTGTGTTCAGAGTGGTGCTGGGTGCTGTGATAGTATACAGAAATGCACTTAGATGTGGTCCTGCCTTCCAGAGGTCTGTAGCCATGTTGGGGAGAGAAAACCCACCCCAAACTGGATCTGTAAAACTGGGCAGCACCAGCAGTAAATAGTACAGTATTTGGAGCACGTGGCAATGTGATTTGGAGTTCTAGTGGAAGGGCTTCTTGAGGTAAAGATCGAATTTTTATGAATGTATACATGGAAAGCTCTATTTTCTATATTATTTTTGTCTTAAAAAATACAGCACTTGCCTTTTTATTTGTCAACAAAGCTAAATTATGGTCACTTTCCATTAGCACGGTTCCCTAACTGTTTTATGTCCCTCCAGCATTACCCTTGGCTCCCATTCGAATTCATATGTAAATCTCTGTAAAGACACTACATAAATAACTTTGTTTTGTTTTCCAGTCACTTGGCTTCCAATTCTTTATGTAAAATGCCTGTGTAGGTGGATGTTTGGGCTGTATTCTATACAAATATAGAAATAAAAGGATAGAGAAGAGGAATTTAAAAGACAAGTTTCCTCTAAAAATCCAATCCAAAAAATCATATAAGGAGAACAAATAACCTCCCCCTTCCCATATATATATGTTAAGGTGTGCTAGAAAATTTTTATTGCATATCAGAAATGCTCATTTTGGGCAACGGCCTGGAACAAATTCTGAGTCTGCTTTAGAACAATCTTCACGTTCATATTGGGTTTCCTAAAGATCACTGCCTGGGAACAAATTTGAGCCTGTTCATGGAAAATCTACCAGTGTGCAGGCTATAAAAATGGAAGGCTTGGCAGCACAGAAAGTGCTAGACACACCCTAATAGAAACCAATATTTTGTAACTCAGTTCTCTGGGAAAAAAAAGGAGACACTTGGTCGTGTTCAATATTGCTTTAAACTGCTGAAAAACCACAGGGACAGCCACTGGCTTCTAGGTTGTGTTTCAGAAGTAAAATATGCTTTCTGGAAAAATATTCTAGCCATGAAAAAGAAGCATGTTAGCCATACGTAGCTTCATGGGGACTCCAGTTTATATTTTTGTAGTAGAAGCATACAGTTTCACATGAGGGAGGAGATTCTGGAAGGAGCTGTTGCTAGTGAGCACACACATCCCATGCTCCTGATTTGGAGCCTGTGGGTTATACTGGGAAAGTGGGCAAATACAGGAGGGAGGTGATGGGAGCCATCTGCCCAGCAGGCCTCTGTGGCAGGCTCTTTCCTGCCACAGTTGAGTCCTGGCTCCTTGCTTTCCTTTGGATAAGATTGAGAAAGTGAGGATGGGAAAACTAGGATTGGGAGTTACCGGGTAAGAGAAACCAGGGGTTTAAGAAGTTGTGGACCAGTTACAGTGGCTCGTGCCTGTAATCCCAGCACTTTGGGAGGCTGAGCTGGGTGGATCACCTGAGGTCAGAAGTTCTAGACCAGCTTGGCCAACATGGCAAAACCCCATCTCTACTACAAATACAAAAATTACCTGGGCATGGTGGTGCATGTCTGTAATCCTAGCTACGCATGAGGCTGAGGCACGAGAATTGCTTGAACCTGGTAGGCAAAGGTTGCAGTGAGCCGAGATCGCACCACTGCACTCCAGCCGGGTTGAAATATATACTCTGACTCCAAAAAAAAAAAAAAAAAAAACAAAGTTGTGCCAAAACAAGATGAGAAATAAGATGACATGATCCTTGCCAGCCCAAGGTTAACCCCAGAGGGCTGGTACTGAACATAAAAGTATAATAATGTTTTACTTTTTTATTTCTCCTGTATTAATTAAGCATTTACAATATATTAGGGACTGAGTGGTAGTTAATCCTTATACTAGACTTCTGGGCTATGTACTATAATGGCCCCAATTTATAGAACAGAAAACCAAAACACAGAGAGGTTACGTAACTTGGTCAGGATTGCACAGCTTATCAGTAGAAATGAAGCCAATCTAACTCCAGAGACTCTTCTCTTGCACCAGGTAGACCATGTAATTAGAATCATGGATGCCACTAGGCTGCTTTGCATCCCCCACAGAGCTCCCACGGTGCCCAGAACCCTGACCCTTAGACTCCCTCACCCTTAGGTGAGATCATTCTGCCTCCACAAAAGCCTGTTGTAAGCTGCAGACACTCCCTGCGTTAGCCCAATAATAACATAGGCAAGGACTGGCTGACACCAGCTCCAGATCAGGGGATGGTAAAGGGCGATTTGGACGGGAAGATGGGCGAATCAGCACAAAGCCACTGCTAGGGAGAAAGCCCCAGAAGAACGCTGCAGCTGTAGGCTTCTTCTGGATCACACGGGTATGGTGAGAGAGGAGAGAAGGTTTGAAAAGCAGAGTTAAGAGAGATACCAAAAAGAAGTACACCCTTTTTCAGAGTGTGCTTAAGCTGGGTTCTAAGCCCTTTTTTCACCCCAGCATTTAGAATCATTTCAGATATACAATCCCCAGGACATGGTGACCAGCAGGACTTGAGGAGAAAAAAACTCAAAAGGCAAGAGTGCAGCAGAGTGAAAAGAACTTGACATTCAGAGCTGGATGACTCAGGTTTGGGTTTCCAGTGTTTTCGCTTACTTATTGCTTGTCAGTAACATTATTTTCTGACCAAAGAAGTGCAAGCTCATGGTAGACTACGTGAAAACAGTACAAAGAAGAAAATTAGATTGAGCCCTAAGAAAAGACTGCACTCTTCCAAGAAGGCGGTCCAAAAGCAATTCGAAAAAGATGTGAGAGCTTTATTTAGGGAGAGAAGAGGGTTTAAAAAGAACAAGAGTCCCATTTCTGAAATGTTGACCTGGGATGCTAAAAACATTTTGTTCTACTGCCAGGCAGTGTTAGAACCAGAACCGGAGTCCAGACCCCCTGGCTTCTCTGTGTTTCACCTAAAACATAGGTAATTTAAAGAAAAAAAAGGATCAAAACTATTAAAAGGAGATACTAAAAGGACTTTTGCTCTTTTTCCTTCTGACACCTTTCTACTGTGTTCTTGCCACTCCCTCCCATCACTTGTGTTTCCTTTCTTAGGTTTCTCCATCCTGGGCCCATTTGCCCACAGGTCGGATAAGCACAGGCCCACACCAGCACGTTGCCCAGGGGCCTCCTTCTCTTGGGTCAGGCCCACTCATCTTTCTCAGTCAGAAGAGCCCTCCACAAAGCCCTCAGAAGATTAGTACATTTTTTTAAATACTTAAGAGGCATTTGGTAGGTTTTACAGATGCCCAGTGACAATTTACTTGGAGCTCGAATAGCTACTATCTTCAAGAAAAGGTTTATTGGCCACTAGTTCTCCAATTACGCTTTATCCTTCTTTAGATTGATTTTTTTTTTATTGTAAAGAAACCGGATGTTTGTTCATCCATGTTAGGCCTCTCTACCTTTAGGATTTAACTTAAGAATTCTCTGAGTCAAACAAGGCAGGCAGAGCTAAATTTATACAGGGTCAGCTTTTAGAGAGCCCATAGCAGTATCTGATAGGCATCAAACCTGAATTTTTGTGACTCTATTTTTCTTTCTAACTTCTCTGTGTATAATCATGGTTTCCCTGTACTCTTCCTCAATTGCTACTCCTGCATCCCCTAAGATAGAGCTCTTGCCTTGCATTTTTTTCTGACAAAACACTTTATTTTAGAAAAGACCATCCATTCTTATAACAAGCTATAAGCTTTGGGAAAGCTAAAGGTTCCCAAAGTTGTACTCCAGCCCAGTCTTCTCTCCTGAGCAAGAATCCTGTCTTCCAAAGGCCCCAGACCCCTCCTCTTCACTGTTTAGGAGACATCCAGGCCATCACCTTTCTCTCACTTTTTCCCAACTCTGCTGGTGGCCTTCACAGCCACCAAGTCAGTTAAAGTTAAAAGACTGTTAAGTCATAGAACAATGAAAACTCCTCCACACATATTATCATTCCCAGTTTACAGATGAAGAAACAGATGCAGAGAGATTAAATTATCCCCATCACAAAGTAAATGGCAGCTTTTTGCTATTTAAAACTGCCTGGGGCGGGGGCAGAAACAAACCTAAATAAACGACTTCAATATTCAGTCAAATATGTATGGAATTATAAAATACATAATGACATTTCCACACAGTGGGATATTATTCAGATGCTAAGGAAAGTTAATGTGAAGAACATTTGATGTTAGATGGAAATGTTCACATTATAACATTGTCAAAGAAGGCTCAGTAATCTGTGATCCCTGTTTTGCTATTTGTACACATATACATAAATTTGCATACACACACACACACCCCTATACATATACCCTTTTGTATGTGGAGAAGGGGAGAAATCTCCCCTCACATTCACACACATGAACACTTGAGATTTTTTGTTAATGCTCAGACAAAATAAACCACTCTGTGCTGAGTGTAAAGGTAATTGTAATTGTCTTCTTTGTACTTTTCCAAATTTGTCTTCAGTGACTACATGCAGCTTTCGGCTGGTAATTCACTTTTATAAGCAACAGCCAAGTGAGGTACAGTGCCTGTTCCCCAGCTCATCCTCTGGCAAGGTTGTCTCAAGCCCCTCCATCCTCTCCCTCGAAACTTACTCTTCTATCAGTTCCCTGTGTTTCTCTTCCCCTTAAAGCATTCCTCTGTGACCCCGCTCACCATCTTCTCCCAGCCCCCTACCTGGGGTGATCCAACCTTTTGCCCTGCTCACCCCCTGTCCCAGCCTCAGCCTCTACTTTCTCTGGTGCCCCCCACCCTCATCACCACCTTCTGCTCTAAGCCCACCTGGTGCCTTTGTGGGCCTCCGTGCCATGAACAGAGGGTCAGAGTAGTTAATGAGCTTATAAATATGAGGCCTACAGACTGGCCAAGGGCTCTGCAGCCTCCCAGTCTAAGCAGACCCGTGGGTAGCTTGTGGACTTAGCCATCTTGGCTGTCACGCAACATTGCTGCTGTTCGCTGGCCGGCAGGGGGGCAACCTGGCAGCTCTGACCCACATGCCCTCTGTGACCCTTCCTCTGTCCTTGACCTCCATCCCAGATTTGAATGATGTTTGCTTCCCACATTTTCATTTACCTATACTAATTTTGTGTTTTTATTACTTTTTAAATTAGAGGGGGAAATAAAGACATTTAAAAGTCTGTTATAACAGGATTGTTAGCTTTTAGGAGGTATTGGTCTGCCACCCCCACCATTAGTCCATTGTTCCAAAAAAAATTATTAGTGAGGAGTGGTGTGATATTAAATATAATGTGAATCTATTTCTGAAGGAATTAGATTGAAATTTAATGAGGATTCCTTGTACATCTTGGAGCTAAAAATAAGAGACCATACGTTGGCCTCAGAATTCCTTACTCCCCTCTAGTCTCAAGCAGAGGGAGCCCATTCAGGAAGCTTCTAGAAAAGGAAGTGCCCACCATTTAGATTCACATTTAACAAGTTTTTAACCCAGTTTTAAATTAGCCCCAAATCACCCTTAGTAATTGGTATTCCCCATCAGCCAGGATTTTGTCTATCTTTATTTACCTTCTTGGTTTATATTATGAAAAATGATTTATCCCTACTCCTTTTCAGTTATAAAATTATACAGTCAGGTGCCACGTAATGATATTTTGGATGTGACAGTGGTCCCTAAGCTTACAGTGGAGCTGAAAATTCCTTGTACCTGATGATGTCTTGACAATGCTGACCCTTTGTAGGCAGAGGCTAATGTGTGTGTTTTTCTTAGTTTTTAACAAAAAAGTTTAGAGTTAAAAAAATTAATAGAAAAAAGCTTATAGAATAAAGACATAAAGGAAAAAGTAATGTTTGTACAGCTGTACAATATGCTTGTGTTTTAAGCTAAGTGTTATTACAAAAGTCAAAAAAAAATTTGAAATTTAAAGTTTATAAAGTAAAAACTTTATAAACTTATTCAGGAAGCTAAGGGTAATTTATCATCGAAGAAACAAAAATGTTTTTTATAAGATTAATGTAGTCTACGTATCCAATGTTGATAAAGTCTACATTAGTGTACAGTCATGTCCTGGGCCTCCACATTTACTCTCCACTCACTCACTGACTCGCCCGAATGTCCTGCAAGCTCTATTCATGGTAAGCGCCTTAGACAAGTGGGCCATTTTTTATCTTTTATACTGCATTTTTACTGTACCTTATACATGTTTAGATATTCAAATGCCATTGTGTTACAGGTGCCTACAGTATTCAGTACAGTAACATGTGGTACAGGTTTGTAGCCTAGGAGCAAAAGACTGTACCATATAGCCTAGGTGTATAGCGGACTTGACCATCTGGGTTTGTATAAGTACACCGTATGATGTGCACACATGGCAAAATCCCCTAACAATGCATTTCTGAGAACGTAGCCCCATCAAGTCACTCATGACTCTGTATTGACTGTGCTTTTTTGCCGTTCCAGAAAACTCCCCTCATTTAAAAAAAAAAAAAAAAGTCCCTCTTTCTCAGTTTTCAAGTTGAAATCAGGAAAGTTCCCTTACTTAGTGCCTTTATGAAGGAGCCATCTTTTCTTATTTGCAAGTGATCACTGTGATCTTAAAAGGAGAGATTAGGAAATATGAGAGGGAGAATCATTGAGATAGGAGTAAATTCTTGGACAAAGAGAGCATTGTGCCCAGAATGATGGATAGCTCATCCTGAGACCAGCAAGCGTGGTAAGCACAAGGGCTGCTACCAACCAGCCCTACCCAGGCTTTCTTCTCACCCTGGGAGGGAGGTCAGTGAAGGGCTGAGACTCAGGGATGGGTAAGGAGGCCTGTTTCTACCCATTCTTAGTGTTTTGTTTTGTTTTCTGTTGTGTTGTTAAACAACAAACTCTATGTAAAAAATAGCTCTGCCAAATTGTCATAACCCAATTAGGGTGGCTGAGGTCTGAGCAGCTTGTGAAGAGGGCGGAGATTGGTGGTGATTAGATGCTGAGACAGCACACAGGTGGAATCAAGGCTGGGCAAGGGCCAAGAGCAGCTGACCAGTGGTTCAGGGAGTCATGGGGCACATGACAGGAGTGCAGTAGGGCAAGTCCATTCTCTCATGAGTCACTTGGCCTGCAGCCAGTCTGCCTGTCATAGGTCCCCCAGCTTTCTGGGGCCCCTCCACCTGAAGGATAGGCTCTCTTAAGCTCAAAGAATCTAAAACTTCCAGAAAAGCTGGGCTCCCCCATGGGCCCTACCCATCTTGTCCAGACTCGAGAAGCAATTTTTCCTCCTGACTTCACCCAGTCTTCCCCATCTCCATGGTCCCAGCTCTCTGCCCCACCTGGGAAGTCTTCCCTTCCCTGGCAGCATCTCAGGCCCAGATGCTCCTCTCTGTTTCCTCTGCCTTGGGCCCCCACCACCCCCACAAGCCCTCCCGGGTGCTAAAGGGACTAAGGCAGCGAAAAATCCAAGTCTTATGGCTGTTCCTGGAGTTGAGTCATGAAGCAAAAATCTTAAAAGCTTCCAGAGAGAAAAAAACAGGCCCTTACCAACGTGTACTAGTTTCTAAATAGCAACACTGAACTCTTGACAACAGTGATGGCCTGCCTTTGAATTCTCAAGGCAAGTGATTTCCAACATAGAGTTTTGGACCCAGGCAAACCATCCATCAAGTGTGTGGTTGGAATAAAGTCATTGTATGACATGTCAGATCCCCAAAACTGACTCTATTATGTCCTCTTCCTGAGATAGCTGCCTACTCAGGAGGCACCCAACTGAGGCCCCCAGGCCAAACTGGCCTGCCACCTGTTTTTGTGTTTACATTTTCAAGTGGTTACACCTTATGTGGTTATATAAGTACCTGCACAATATTCTCTATTTTGCCTCTTTCTCCTTTACTGTCTGGCTCTTTAAGGCAGTTTGCCGATGCCTGTGCTAGACCAGGTGCTCCACTGAACCGAGGACTAAATTTAAAAAGACGAGTCATGAGATCCAAGAAACAGGAGATGGACACAGGAGAGAAGGGGTAAAGAACGAAGGGAGGACCCAGAATGACTGCCTGTATCAGGCATCAAGAGAAACATGCCCAGACTTGAGTTGGGGGACAGAGGGCTGCTAGAGACGTCACCAAGAAAACAAAAATGGAAGCAGTTTATTAACGTGTTTGAATCTATTGAGAAGAACTTTATATTCTGCTAGAAACTTTAGGAGTGAATTGGCACTAGACAGATAAAAAACTAACCGGAAGATTAAAAAGTAGCGTTTAACTCCTGGGAAAACAAGATGAATAAGAAAGAAAATGCAGGCATGGAAGTTATAGAACACTACATGACTCAGCTATGAATGATAGCTAAATCATAGTAATGTCATCGCTCAAGTTTGATTTAACCAAATGTTGAAAGAGAAGCAAATTGGAAGGTAGAAGGAAAAATGAATGGGAAAGAAAGCTAAGTTTTCACCTTCCATAGTAGTAAGTTAAAAGCAAATGAAATCAAGAATTAACAGTGTAAGCATGTAATTTAAATATAGAGATGTAATTATTCATTGAAACAGCTAAAATAGTTTAAAGTATTCTGTCTGTAAGGAGCTAGCATCAGAGGTGGGCCAGGGGATGCTATATTTTGTTGTAAGCCTCCCTCATAAAATGACTTTTATTTTCTTTATTTTTTTGAGACAGAGTCTTGCTCCATCACCCAGGCTGGAGTGCAGTGGCACGATCATAGCTCACTGCAGCCTCAAACTCCTAGCCTCAAGTGAACCTCCCACGTTGGCCTCCAAAGTGCTGAGATTACAGGCATGAGCCACCATGTTCAGTCTGATTTGACTTTTTAAATAATTGTACCTGTATTAATTTGAATACAATTTTTAAAAAAAGAAAAAAGTGACACAGCAGCCTGGTGAGTGTTGTGGCAACCATGCCTAGGTGGGAGCGTCTCAGGCCCCTGTTTGGAGGACATGACAGCTCTGGTTATTACTGTTCCTGACATGAATGTGAATGCATTTCAATAAAATGTCAAGACTGAGAGCCATGCATTCAAGCAATGAACATTCTCTGTTTCAGTCCCTGGCTACAGTTGCCCAGATAAATAAATCTTGGTCCCTGCCCTCAAGGAGTTCACGGCACAGTGGGTGATAAAGTTCCTCATCCACCTAATGGATGATTGATTGCTCCACAAGGTGATAAGAGATACTCCAAGGCAGGTGATTGCGAAAACAAATTGCCTAGAAGTCAGAAGTCATTCAAATAGAGCCCTGGAAGCAAAGCAAGAATTGGGCTGGGAAGAAGGTAAGAGGTCAGTGTCCCAGCACAGGGACAGAAAATGCAAAGGTGCAAGGAGACCCAGGCCTGGTGCAGGTTGAGACCTGCCTGTGGCCTGGAGCCAGGAGCTTAGGGTTTGTAGAGGGTGAAGAGAAAACAGATGTCAGTTCAGTGGCCTTGTGTGCCATGCTAAAGAGTCATCTGGGTTCTGTCTTGAAGGTTATGGGAATCCCCTTGAGGCCCTTACTAGAGGAGCAGCGTCATCAAAGCCTGCTGTCAGCCCAGTGTGGAAAATAGAATGGAAGCTGGGGTAGAGAGCTGAGCAAGGAGACAGATGAGCATTTGAGGGAGAAACCATGAGGGTCTGTACTGAGGTAGCAAGAGAGGGGCAGAGGAAGGCAGGTACATTTGAAGATACTATAGGAGCTGAATAGACAGTCGGAGACCTCGTTAGATATGGGAGGTGAGGGAGAGAAATAAAGCAAGCATGGTCCCCAGGTTCTTGTCTGGACACAGGCTGGTGGCAGAGTCACGTATAATACAAGGAGAAGACTTCAAGAGGGTTGGAGAAAGAAGCCGAGAGAAATGTTGCATGTGGATGGGGAGGGATCTGTGGGAATCCAGGCGGAGGTCAGGCAAGCAGTTACAGGTGGGAGAGCCCCTGGACTGGAGAACCTAGGGGGCAGGGGGAGTCCATGGGACAGGGGTGGCATCTCACACTTGAGGAGTTCTAGCGAGAGAAGAGGACCCTGAGAGAGCTCAGGAGGACACCCAGACATGAGGCATAGACAGAGGAGGAGGAGGTCTGGAGGAGGCTGAGAGGGGCCAGGAGAGCTGGAGTTAGGAAAGCAGAGACTGAGAGAGGGTCCCATGCTGCCGGCAGCCAGGTAAGCCTAAGTATCAGGGGTGCCCTCAGCGTTCCAGGATTACAGTAGTTAGCCTATCTGCCCCCGGCAACAGCCTTTGGAACCCCCCACTCATATGTGTGACAGCCAAAAATGTCCTCCCATGTTTCCAAACACTCGTCAGGGTCAATCACAAGACTATTTGGTGAGAGCGGTTAAATTGAGTTTGTGGTGAAAGCCAGGTTAAAACAAAACCACAGCTCCTCTGTCCTGCTGTGGCCATTCCCTCCTCAGGCCTCCTCCGGGGCTGCCCAGTCACTATTTATTTTCTGAAGTTTATATTACCGAGTTCCTAGCACATGTCAGGGATACCATGGTGAACACGACAGTCAAGGTGATGTAGACATTTTTGCTCCTTAGTTCAGCTAAAACCGGGTTCTTCTCACATGACCACGAAAGACGGTGCCCGCAGACACAATGAAAGGGGAAGAGAGCAGAATGTATCAAAAGAAAGCTCTCAGAAAAAAAAAAGAGGTCATGCTAACAGGCTTCCACTTCACAGACTGGATTCCTGGCCGGCACACTCGAGCTAGAGTCCAGGCTCCTCCCCCTGCCCAAGGCGCGAAATCCAGAGGCTCCGCCCCCGTCCCCCCAGTGCGCATGTGCATATCTTCTGCGAGAAGCAGTCGGAAAAGGGCGGGCAGACGGGGCAGTTCTTCCTCTGTGTTGCGAGTTTTATATGGGCCCAGCTGTCGGGTCTTTAAGCTTTCAGGCTGTTTTAGGCTTGAATGGAGGGTTTCGCTAGGTATCCTTGGCTGTCTCCTGTCTCTATCAAAGGTCTCCCCTCTTGGAGCTGCCAGGGAACAAACAATTGAAGCCAGATGGTGGTCCCTTAACTAGACCCATTTGCAGAAGATGGGAACGGGAACGGGGTGGGCAGCAGGGCGTGCTTGGCTCAGGGAGGACTTGGGCTGAACAAAACGGGATGAGGCTGGGGAGACAGGCAGGGCAGCTGGGATGTGGAGCCAGTGGGAAGAGCTGGCCTTGAGGTTTCAGACACGAGTCCCACCCACAGCTGCGTCAGCACAGGGCGGTCTGCTGGGGCCAGGGGCCTGGGGGCCTGGTAGTCTGTGGTTTGTTCTGTGGGCACTGTGGCCAACACAGGAAAATGCCTTGGGGAAAGCCAGCATGACGCCTGCTGACCGCACGCTCTATGGCGAGCACAGGCCAAGGCCTCACAGAGGAAGCTGAGGTTTAATGGAGGACTCAAGGGCCCTAAGAAAACAGGGGGAGTGAGTGGCATTTTGGAGGCAAGCCTCAGATAAGGAAAGCTGGAGGCGCCAAGGTCGACGACCCAGGTGTTAACAGAGTGAGGGAGAAGCAGGAGGATCCCATTTGTGAAGAATGGCAGGAGCAGAATGGGGGCGGCAGGGAACCAGCACAGAGAGGAGAACCGTGGAGGACCCCTCCACAGGCATCAGCGCACATCTGATGTGTGCCCAAATGATGACAAAAATTCAATTTCTCATACTTAAGGGGTTACTATGAAATCAAGAAGAGAAAGCAAATTAGCAGAATATTCTTCTCTGCTTTCTCATTTAAGACCTAGAAACCAGCGGGTAAAGAGATGGGCCCATGGCACACAAAGAGTGTATTGGGGGTGGCAGGCGCAGGGCTGGAGGCTAGGCTCTCTCTTCTACTTCCTGCTGCTGGCTCAGTGGTGAGAGTCAGGACCAGGGCTGCGCTCTCTGGTTTTCCCTGTATGCGAGGAGCTACTCCATAGATATAACCCTGGCATCTTGATTGTGCGGGATAGCCATTCTCAGCATCTTTGAGTGACCACACCTGGTGATCTGGTTGGAAAACAGTGAAACCTTTTGGTGGTACTATATTTTATAACCATGAAGTATAAAAAATTCTGTTCTGAGCCATTTGTGTCCTTAGTGCTTAATTTAGAAAGGAAGCCTGAAAGAAAGTTACATTTCTGAGAAAATTCCAGGAAGTCAAGCCTCGACGACAGCTACTTGGCCCCTCCCTTTATGTGAGGTGAATGGGATTCCCCATGGACTCAGAGTGGTTCTATCACAGTAGCAGTTCCAGCAGAGCCTAGAAGCCCAACCTCAGGAGATCTTGAGGGTGCCATACTACCTCCCATCTGCTAATAACATCCGTCAGCACTGTCATTCCACAGGCCAGATATTGACCATGACACCAGCAAATATTAAAAATGTAGCTTGACTTGTCTTAAATCTGTAAACCCAGTTTTACTACAGAATATATGTAAGGGAGATTGTAAGCAATGTATTACATGTTCCTTTCTTGCTGTTCCACGTTCAGATTGACTGAAATCCAAAAATGTCATTGTTCAGGATTCATATTTCACTAAAAAAAATCAAGTAGAACATTGAGGAAGCTGTAATGCTGTCTGCCAAATCATCTCCCATCCAGAAGTACCTTCTGGTTTCTTCTCCCTTGTGTGTTCCAACCTCTCAAGTACAGCTAACAGTTTGTCTGGTTGTTGTTAAGCTCACTAAGCTAAGTGTTTACATGTTACTACATTAATTAATTAGAGCACCTTCTAGTAGCCTCAGTCCTTTAGGTTTAAATATCCACTGCCACAGGCCATGTTTTGTTTCTTTTTTCCAAGATAGACTGGAGTTTGTTCCATGTTATTGTTTTGCACATTTTAGGTTCTGCATCCATACTCCAAAAATTACAGCATTCCAAAGACTAACATTTTTATTGCATTAAGCTGTTTGCTAATTTCACATATTACTGTGTTGGCATGCTCCCACAGTTCTGAATGTGGCATCCTACTGGTGTCCTTGTTAGCAGTGTGGTGTTCTGAGCCTGGGTTCTTGGGTGCCTACTGTGGTGGAGAAAGTTTGGGAGCTGCCAGCAGAGAGAGAGGATTACCCAGAGAGACAAAAAATGGACTGTGCTATTCCAATGCCCGACAGCTCCTCAGTATATTAAAATAGCTCATGAGTGTGAAGGGGCATAAATGGGGAGGCTCCAAGAGTGGTAGGAGGGAGGAGTACTGCTGCCATGGAGAGAGGGTTACTGCAGAAACTGAACACTGAGAGCATGGTGGGCGACGTATCTGGCCTCCAGGTGATGCTGCTGTTGTTGGGGCAAAGACGGGTAGAGCCCAACGGGCCAACCAGGCAGCTCTGTATGAAAGGCAAAGGGCGGACCTTGTGCTCAGTTCATAAGGCATTTGAGTGCATTCAGTTCCACTTGCACATTGTGAGTATGCACCTCCTTCCAGGTGTGGGTCCTGAACTGACAGAATCAGGGCCTCAAAGAACAAGCACAAACACGCTGAAATCATTCAGTCATTCATTTACAAGACACATACTGAGCAACTTCTATATAGTAGGCACTGTTCTGCTTATGGGGATTCACAGGTTGTCTGAGCATCAGTCCCCAAGAACTCAGCTCCAGATGCGGAAAGTGGAGGGCCGGTCACAGTGCAGCACAGGAACGGGGCTACCACTGAGCTCGGTGTGAGGGCCAGCCTCCCCTGCAAGAGGGACATAAGGGTTGGCCAGGAGCTCATGGTGGGAAGGAACCTTCAGCTGCAACAAACAGCCTGTCAGCTGTGCCTCTTCCACCTGGATGAGGGTCCCCTGGTTTCAGCTATGGCACAAGAGAGTCAGGGCATGGTTGGCAGCCAGGGAAGCACCCTCAGGGAGCACTGGCTTGATTGCTGGTACTGTTTGGCTGTCATCCGACTATTTCAGTCAGTTGGGTTAGGGCAAAACTGTTCTTGTGAAGGGTTGAGCCTCCTTTTGGCTTTGAATTGGGCAAGCAGGCCTCTAGAGGGAAGGATGAGATGAGGCGGGCAGAGCCAGAAGTTTTCACGGAGCTCCTCTTCGGTGTCCCCTGCCAGTGGGAGCATTAGAAGGGAATCCTACCATGTGCCAATAGGCACCCTTTTCCCCAACAGGCAGCCAGGTGCTGGGTTGTTACTTTCTGCAGATACTTCATAGCAAAAACTGGAAACAGTTTGAAACCTACCAAGAGGGGACTGGTAGAGAAAATGGTGGCATGTGCTATTGTAAAAAAAAGATGATGTCGTACATTTGTTGTCATGGAAAGATATCCTTAGAATGTTGATTTAAATGCAGGCGAGAAAATAGTGTTCATTGGTCCCGTGTTTGTGAATATTAAAGTGCACATGCCTGGGAGAATGTTTGGAAGAATATATGGTTTGGCTGTGTTCCCACCCAAATCTCATCTTGAATTGTAGTTCCCATAATCCCCACATGTCATGGGAGGGACCCAGTGGGAGGTAATTTAATCATGGGGGTGGTTACCTTCATGCTGTTCCCATGAGAGTGAGTGAGTTTTCACGAGATCTTATGGTTTTATAAGGGGCTTTTCCCCCTTTTGCTTGGCACTTCTCCATCCTGCTGCCCTGTGAAGAAGGACGTGTTTCTTTCCCCTTCTGCCATGATTGCAAGTTTCCTTTGGCCTCCCCAGCCATGCTGAACTGTGAGTCAGTTAAACTTCTTTCCTTATAAATCACCCAGTCTCTAGTATTTCTTCATAGCAGCATCAGAATGGACTAATATACACACTAACTGTGATGCCTGAGGGGATTGTGGGGTCTCATTTCCTTCTATTAGCTTGTTTGTCTTTTCTGACTTTTCTCAGGGCTCATGAATTATATTTTGTCATGAAGTATTAAAGAAAAAATATTTTGAGAAACAGCTTCTCAGTCTTTTTTTTTTTTTTTTTTGAGACAGATTCTTGCTGTGTCACCCAGGCTGGAGTGCAGTGGCACGATCTTAGCTAAATGAAGCCTCCACCTGCCAGGCTCAAGTGATTCTCCTGCTTTAGCCTCCCAAGTAGCTGGAATTATAGGCATGTGCCATCACACCTGGCTAATTTTTGTATTTTTTAGTAGAGACAGGTTTTTACCATGTTGGCCAGGCTGGTCTGGAACTCCTGACCTCAAGTGATCTGCCCACCTCAGCCTTCCAAAGTGCTGGGATTACAGGTGTGTGTACCCAGCCTCCGTCTCCCCTCTTAAGATAAAACAAAGAAGCTAATAATTGAAAATTTTACTAGTATATGATGTTTATCACTTTATTCCTCAGAGTGATCTACCATTCAGAACAACTACTTTGTGGATATGCTAGGAAAAGTAAGGAAAAATCTGTTGAGCTTAAAATGCTTGCTAAGTGAAGTATCATAAGTGTGTGTTATTTAGGGGACAATTGCTGTTTTACACCTGAGTAAACATTTAAAAAATTGATTCCTCACCTCATCCTCACGCTCAAGATATACACTAACACAATGGCTTTATAGATAAGATTTACTAAAACTGTCAAAAAATAGCTAATCCCCACCTTACATAAACACTCTCAGAAATAGAAAAAGATAGTAATAGATCAATCTCACTGTTTTTTTTTTTTTTTTTTTTTTTTTTTTTGAATGAGTTTTGCTATTGTTTCCCAGGCTGGAGTGCAATGGTACGATCTTGGTTCACCGCAACCTCTGCCTCCCGGGTTTAAGTGATTCTCCTGCCTTAGCTTACCAAGTAGCTGGGATTGCAGGCATGTGCCACCACACCCAACTAATTTTTTGTATTTTTAGTAGAGACAGGGGTTCACCATGTTAGCCAGGCTGGTCTCGAACTCCTGACCTCAGGTGATCCACCCACCTTGGCCTCCCAAAGTGCTGAGATTACAGGTGTGAGCCACTGTGCCTGGTCCAATCTCACTTTTGAGCATAGGTGCAAAATGCAATATTTACTAATTTATTACTGGTTAGTAGAATTCATCAGTATAGTAAATACATATGCATCATGACCAAGTAAGGCTTATCCTGGGAATACAGTGATGATTTAAATCAAAAAGTCTGAATAGTTGGTTAAATTTACATATTAGAAGAGATAAACTATATGATAGTCTCAGTGGATACAAAGAAAGTATTTGCCAAAATTGGATACATTTCTACTTAAAAGCAAACAATGCCTTAGCAAAATAGAAATAAAAGGAAGATAACTTGATAAGGGGTATCCATCAAAACCCACAGCAAACATTGCATACTCAGGGAGACAATCCTGTTAAAGTTAAGAACAAGACAGGGATGCCATGTAACACTTTCTATTCAACACTGTGCTGGATGTTTCTACTGGTGTCATAAAACAGGAAAAAGAAATAGGGGGTCAAAGAAAACAATCATTTTGTCTAGGCAATGTTGTCTATATAAAAAAATCCAAGAGATGCTATATAAAATATATTAGAATTCATAACAGAGCTCAGCAAAATGTTTCAATTGGAGATTAGTATACAGGGATCAGTTGGGCTCCTTTGCATCATTAATAATTTAGAAACTGTAACAGAAAATTTAGACCAACAGCAGCAACCAGAACTATAAGGTAGCTAGTGGTACATCTAATGAAAGGTCTGCAAGAGCTTTATGGAGAGGACTGTAAACGTGACTGAAGGACACAGAAGGAGATCTGACTGAATGGAGAGACATATGTTAATGGAGAGGAAGATTCAGTATCATAAAAATACCAGTTTAGGCTGGGTGCAGTGGCTCACACCTGTAATCCCAGCACTTTGGGAGGCCAAAGCAGGAGGATCACCTGAGGTCGGGAGTTCGAGACCAGCCTGACCAACAAGGAGAAACCCCATTTCTACTAAAAATACAAAATTAGCTGGGCGTGGTGACACATGCCTGTAATCCCAGCTACTCAGGAGGCTGAGGCAGGAGAATCACTTGAACCCAGGAGGCGGAGGTTGCCGTGAGCTGAGATCGCACCATTGCACTCCAGGCTGGGCAACAAGAGCAAAAGTCTGTCTTCAAAAAAAAAAAAAAAGAAATCAGTTTACTTCAAATTAACATAGCGTTCTCATGGCATTTGATCATATGATCCTAAAATTCCTATAGAAGAATAAAGGCAATAATAAGCAAGACAGTTTCTAAGCAGAATAAAGTGAGGGTGATAGAGGGCACCTCCCTTGGCCTATCGTGACTTATGAGTTAATTAAGAAAACGTGGTTTTGGGGCTGAAACAGACAAATGGAACAGAGGAAAAAAACTCAAAAACAGATCTATGCAGTATAGAAACCTGATATGAAAAGAAGGGGCCTACCAGATCGGTAGCAGAAGGATGAGCTATTCAATGAATAGAATAAATTGTGGGGAGTAAAAGATTCCCAACCTCATGCAATATGTACAGATAATTTTCAGATTGATCGAAGACCTAAATGCGAAAAACAAAACCTTTAAACCTCTGGAAAATATATGATTATCTTTTATCACCTCAGGGCAAGAGAACAATTTTTAAAATGAGATACAGAAACTACCAACCATCAAGGAAAAGATTGATAAATTTGACTATTAAAAATTTAGATTTCTCGCTGGGCACAGAGGCTCATGCCTGTAATCTCAGCACTTTGGGAGGCCGAGGCAGGCTGATCACCTGAGGTCTGGAGTTCAAGACCAGCCTAACCAACATGGAGAAACCCCGTCTGTACCAAAAATACAAAATTACAGGCACATGCCTGTAATCCCAGCTACTCAGGAGGCTGAGGCAGGAGAATCTCTTGAACCCAGGATGTGAAGATTGTGGTGAGCTGATACTGTGCCATTACACTCCAGCCTGGGCAACAAGAGCAAAACTCTGTCTCAAAAAAAAAAAATAGATTTCTGTGCTAAAGACACATAGTGAAGTTAAAATATAATGCTACAGACTGGGAGGAGATAGTTGCCACCCCTGTGATCAGCAGAGGCTTGGTATCATAAGCAAAATGTACAAAAAAGAAAAAGATATATAATTCAACTGAAAAAAAATGAGTAAATTATATGAACAAGTAATTTGCAGAAGAGAAAAACCTTAAAGCCCAATAAACACAAAAATATATTGACTCTCACTAGCAATCAGGGACATGCCTATTAAAACAAGGTACCATTTTATACCTATCAGATTGGCAAAAATTAAAAAGTTGGATGATTTGAAGTGTTGATGAGGAAGTGGAACCACAGGAACTCAGACACTGCTGCTGGGAGTGAAAATGAGTGCAGTCCCTCTGGAGAGCTATTGGCAGCCCTTGCTGCTGCAGGACTTGGCAATCAGGTTCTAGGTGTAGACCCCAGGAGACTGTTGTGTATGAGCACACAAAGAGACGTGTTTGTGGACTTTTTTGCTTGCAGAAAATGGAAAGAACTTCAATGTCCATCAGTAGGAAACTTGAAGATACAATATATTTATCTAAGCAACTAAATGACTAAACAAGATACATCTTGAAAACAGGATGTGGAATAAGGAGATGCAGAAGGATCTGTGTAGTATGACACCTTTTGTGTGTAGTTTAAACATGATGTTGATGTATGCATACTCACAAAATGAGAGAAAAGCATAAAAACAAGATGGATGAAACAAAAATACAACTTCTGAAGTGCAGTACGATCTGGGAGCTAGAAGCAGAAGAGAGGGAGTTGAAAGAAAAGAGGGCTTTACCTCTCCCTGCCTTTGAGGGTAAAATATTAAGAATTTTTCCATCTGGGTGGTGATCACACAGTGTTTGTTAAACTATGTCCTGTTTTGTCCATATGTTTTAAATGCTTAATATTTAAAATATTAAGTATTGTTCCATTTGGGTGGTGGCCAGTGTTAAATTATCTTCTATTTTGTCTATATGTTTGAAATGCTTGGTGGCTTTTAGAAAATTAATTCTTGTGAGGGAAAAAAACTGCTCAATCTCCATCTAAAGTGGGCAGTAATTCAGCAAACATTTAAACTAATTGATGTTTGTCACTCCGTGCATCGCAGCTCAGTGTAGCAGGCTGAAGCACTGGACTCAGGCAGACTCTGGGGCAGACTGCCCAATCCAGCTCTGCCACTTCCTGAATGGTAGATTCAGACAAGCTACTTAATCTCTCTTTGCCTCGGTTTCCTTGACGTGAAATGCTGCATCTACTGCTATTGCTGACATTAGTGCCTACTTCATGCAGCTGTTGCAAGAATGTGATGGCTTAACTGTGCATAAAGCACACAGAAGAGTGAGCTCTTTATTATTATTATGCCTGAACATGATCTACCATTCAGAGAGACACTAGTTATTTGTTAGATGCAAGGGGTTGGGGGTGGGTGGGGATGAATAGGTTTGTTTAAAGAAATCATGTAAGTAGATGTTGTTTTTAGTGATGGTTACTTTTCTGCAGTGAGCCAAAAATATCTCTCAGATCTCCAAAATTAACCTGTTGATTTGGATATGATTCACCTCCCCAGTGGCTTCACAAGTATCTGCTTCAGTTAGCTCTGGTAAGTAAAATTATCAAACACTCATTCACTTTTCAGAGCTGGCTGTAAAATCAATATGAAAAGCAAAATCAATATATAACTCTGTTGAAATAGAATTCCCTCTATAATTGAAAGCTACATCTATCTTCAAGTCTTGATGAATGAATATGTGCTATTCTATCGCATAAGATTGTCCCTTTTGTATTAAAAAAAGTGATGAAATACAACTCTTCTAGGTAGGTGGAGATTTAAATTGAGGCCTTTAATGTTTCAAATAAGTGAGAAATCGCAGTCATTAGGGAGCCAAGAGCAATTTTTCCAAGGCAGAAGCAAGAAGGCAAAGACTGCAGGCCGTGGTGTTTGGTGAACTGGGGCCCAACTGCAGCTTAGCCACTTACTAGCCACTTAGCTTGCAGTGAATTACTTAAATTGGCTGTGCCTCAGTTTCCTCATCTATAAAATGGAACTCACAGTCCCTCTCTTGAGGAATTGTTGTGAGGATCAAATACATGGTATATAGCACCTCTTGTGCCTAATCTGTACTCAGCAGTTGTCCTTATCTCTGACATTATCATTAATTGAGTTACAGATTGCTCAGTGCTGATGGGTGGTGGATTGGAGGCTCTAAAATAAGATGAGATAATGAGCTAAATGGTTTTACAGCTCTCTCTGCCAATCTCTCTTCACTTCAAGGCCCAGGAATAGGGGTAGGGGAAAGGTTTTCATCTTGAAGACAATTAAATGCTGCTTTTCAAGTGTAATTATTCAGTGTAAGACACTGAAGCAATCTGAAATCATGTCCTGTTTTCACTCCCATGGCTTTTGTATGTTCTTATTCATTACCCTCAAAATGTCCAAAAGAGTTGGGAAATTTTGTCATGTTTGGTGCCCCCAAAACACACAAATCCCCAATTCTGGCCTGTGGATGAATGAATCTCTGGAACTGTGCAGCTACCCAGGATCTCAGGGGCACCTAAGCCAGAGCTAGAGTCAGGAAGGCTGGTCACATGGCAGAGGGGGTGAAGACTGATGAACCAAGAATCCTGTTCTGCGTTTGGTTGTCTCTGGTAATTGAGGCCTTCATCCTTCCAACCTCTGCCCCAGTCCTACTGCACCCAAGCCTGCCTCTCCCTCCACCCTAATTTTTAAATAATTCATTGTCTTGATGAAAGAGGAGTGGTAGACCAGGCGTGGTGGCTCACGCCTGTAATCCCAGCACTTTGGGAGGCCGAGGAGAGTGGATCATGAGGTCAGTAGTTCAAGACCAGCTTGGCTAACCTGGTGAAACCCCGTCTCTACTATTACAGGTGGTGCGCACCTGTAATCCCAGCTTATTACAGGAGGCTGAGGCAGGAGAATCGCTTGAACCCGGGAGGCAGAGGTTGCAGTAAGCTGAGATCGCACCACTGCACTCCAGCCTGGGAAACAGAGCAAGACTACGTTTCGCCAAAAAAATAAATAAATAAATAAAAAGAGGAGGGGTAATTTGATGGTGGACGACAAAGGTGAGAGAGACTCCCAAGAGAGATACAGTGTGGCTCTGACTAAAGTGAATAGAGAATCCACTTTAACCAGCTAAATGGATGTGTTTGCATTTTGAAGGAAGAGCCCACTTATCCCTCAATATAAGCCCTAGTGGGTAATTATGTTAGGAAGATGGGTCTTTTCATTATCTCTTCCTTACTGGAAAGGAACAACATTTGCAGGGGAAAATGGGAAGCCCAGGGTAGGACAGGTAAGGTTTGAAGTATCCTGCTAGACATGTTGGTGTCACCATCTCCACTCAGATCCCCCACAGTTACCTGGAATTCAGGACTGAATTCATCTTCCCTACAGGCTGGCTCCTCCTCCAAGATGCCCATTTCAGTTGGTGGCACCTCTATATCCAGTCACCCCATCTGTCTCTCAAGCTAGAAGAAAACACTCATCGTCATCTTTGACTCATCCCTGAATCCCCGCAATCACCAGTGCTGTTCTTTACTGTGCTCTCTCCCTGTCACCCAGAGAACAAGCTAAAGATCAGAAACACAAGAATTTTAATTATCTTTCTAATTGCCACTTCCTCCTACTGCCTTTGGGAAATATCTCAAGGCAAATAAAAGTGTTTGAGATCTATTCTTCTTCAAGTTGTCCTATAGAAATGTCTGAAATGTTGATGGCCCATTTCTTGTCAGATCTGATTAGATCATTACTTTTCCTTTAAAGTAGGGCTGCATAAAAGCCCTTGCCGAGAGGAAGGATAATTGTCCACTCTGCGTTTTCCTGCTGTTCACATACGCTTGTATGATTAGCATCTTGCCTTCAGTTCTCAGTTTTGTTTCTTTCAGGGATCTTTTGAAATCACTGGGCTATTTTGCAAGGGCTAGTTTAGTTAGAATGAAATAATATAATCAGTGAGTCTGTTTAACCAAGCACACATAAACATATGCTGAAATAAATCAAAACTGCTGAAAGAACAAACAAGTGAGGGATACACTAAGCATCTCTCCCCACCCCATGACGGGGATCTTTCCCTCGTTCCTCAGAATGCCACACAACAGTGGGGCCCAAATCCGTCTGTCTATTAAATATTAGTAAAGCTTAATTTATCTCATTACAAAAAAGGAAACCTAAATAGAGGTTCTAAGTGTTCCATTTTGTGCATCCAACCAGTGGTGCCTTGCAGAGGCTACTGTCTTTTAAGTCATGGGTGCCACAAGCTGACTGCTTCCGTGGCAGGTGGTGAAAATTTGGAAGACCTCAGGTCTTCCCAGAAGCAACGGTAAGCTCAGGGTATCTGTCTTCAAGGTAGGTGGCTTCTTTGGAGGGTTGGGAAGGGACCAGACCCAAGAAAAAAGTCTTCAAGGATATGCTGCGAAGTTAACCCTGAGTCTGAAAAATCCATTCCCTAACCTTCTAAATCATCTAAGTTTTACCATGGGTGCCTTTTAAAGTGTCCCTAAATGCCTTTTGTAAGCCTCAAAAGTGCCATCTCACTCAAGTATGAAAGGAATTGGACTAATAAAAGGTACTTTCAAGAGCTTCTAAGCTTTTATCATTTCTCCATGGGGGAGGGGAGGATCAAGGTGTTTTTTATTTTTTTTTTGTTTTTTTGCTTGTCTCTAATTCAAAGGCCCCACCATCCCTTAAGGATTTCATTTCATTCTACCTCCTTTAGCTCCATGTTCTTTCTTTAGAATTCTAGGAGTATACAAACAACATTTTTATACAAGGGATGGAAAATGTTTTCTAGTTTGACTCCACTGGAGATTCAACAACTCAATGAGTCTCTCTGGAAACCACAACTACGTTAGCTTCACATTTCAAACACTACTTAAAGTTCCTTAATGGTCCTGCTACCACAAGTACTTAGGGACAACCAAAAACCTAAAGCAGAGGCAGTGTCTTTTTGAGGAGGCGTTTTATCTTTGTCAGGATATCCCATACTGCAGACCACCATGCCTCACCCCTACAGCAAACACCTTCCTCATTATTCACCCACAGAACAGAAAAGGAGACAGGAAGGGGCAGGGAGGCCATCACTCCACTCCCTGGCTCCTGGCCACTTACCAGTAGTGAAAGATGGAGCATGAGGGATGTGACGGATTCAGTCAGCTTTTCTGGCTGCATAAACAGAGCAGAACGGAATTTTTCTGATGCATAAACGGCCTGAAAGTTCAAGTTCAGGCTGGACACGGTGGCTCACGCCTGTAATCCCAGCACTTTGGAAGGCTGAGGTGGGTGAATCACAAGGTCAGGAATTTGAGTAGTTCCAGCTACTCAGGAGGCTGAGGCAGGAGAATCGTTTGAACCCAGGAGGCAGAGGTTGCAGTGAGCCAAGATTGTGCCACTGTACTCCAGCTGGGTGACAGAGCAAGACTCTGTCTCAAAAAAAGTAAGTTCAAAAAGTTCAAAGTAGTTTGTGATTCTGTTCCATCTCAAACGAGGCTTGCCTGAAGTTCTCTCTTTTTTTTGTTTTTTTTCAACTAACAATTAAGTGTAAGTGATTGAATGCCAGAAACTTGGACTACCAGGAATCTCCCTCTGCCCAGGGCTCTTACCCCATCCCTTGGGCCTTCCCTCCTACCTTCCCTGTCTTCTGGGTCCCCTGCCTTGACAGATGATGCCCATTAAGCACTCCAGATTGTTTTCTTCTCAGAACCATCTTCACTCTTACCTTCTGCTTAACATTTTTAGTTAATTCTCTTCCCTGCCATTATCTTAAGCTATTTAGAGAAGTGAAGTAATTCTGATGTGTACTGGCTATTATAAATAATTTCCCATTTTATAATTTTGACACAACTATCCACACTTACATTCAAGTTTTCCACACACTCCTTAGAGAAATTTCCAAGTCCTGTGAAAAAGAGGGGAGAATAGCTGTCCCCTTACCCTGTGCACTCCCACATCCTGGAGCGATGCTCAGAGCCCTTTTCTGGGCTATAGCTGAGAGCTCAGAGCCTGTCATCTTTTATAATCTTCATTAATTTTTCTCAAAATTTATTACCTCGCTCTTACCATGCTGAAGCTTATCTACCCACTCACCCAGTTTGGTAAAGATCTGCTGTTTATCACCATCAGCTTGGCATTGCACCACCTGGAAGAGCTTAGTGTTTTCTAGAAATGTGGAAACATCACTTGTACTCCGGCTGAACATCATTTATAAAAGCAGCAGCTCAGACTGGCCCTAGCACTTTTCCATGCAGTGAAGTTCCCCCCCCTTAAATTATCTGTTGCTTTCTCTCTCCACACTAGCTCACTGCCATTGTCACAGCGTTTTCCCGACATAGTCCTGGTGTGTTTCCTTTCTTGTAAATGTTCAAATGGTCCTTATTCTCCGAGCCTTTATGTTATCTTTACTTGAGTTCTTCTGTCAATCTTGGTTTAAGGAAACCCCCTGTCTTTCTACCAGGATGAATTTGCTATCACTGCATAATCACATTTGTATGTCTATTCTGAGATTCTGAGGTATTATGAAAAATGGGAACTTTAGTTCAAACTCAGTTAAAAGAATTATTCCTGGCCAAAAGAGCTTTCCTAGGGCTTGTATACAGAAATAAGAGAAGTTTTTACCAAGACCTATCCTCCATCTTTTGGTATTTCTCCATTAATAAACCTGGTCCACTAGTTAGGCCTGTTTCCCAAATATCCCACGCACACCCGTGACCTTGACTCCCAAAGCTTAGCTCATCCTCTTTCTCTCAGCCTGCAGTGTCCCTCCCTGGTGGGTCACCAAAAGGCACCCTGTGCAGAAGCCTGAGGTAGAAGGATGGTTAAAAGCAAGCCCAAGATTTCCATGTGCAAAAAGTCTTCCAAATGGGACTGCTCCCTCAGTGCCTCTCTCTCCCTTAAATCATTTGTAACATTATGTATGCATGTTGGAAACAATGGTATCTCCCTACCTTCCCTATTAATCTCTGAGAGTTGTAAGAGTGTTCTGTTGACCAGTGTCTTTCTTGATTTTATTTCTCTCAGTCCTATCCCAGTATGTCCTATAATGCATGCCAGAGAATGTGATATATATATATATATATATCTCACATATAAATGTATATGTCCAGTAAGTTTGAGAAGTGGTAGACTAAACAAAACTATGCAGGTATCTTTACCTACATAGAATGGTGAACTGTCAAAAGCAAACCGTAATATATTGTCATCTACAAACTCATTTAACCGACCTCAAGGCCTTCTTTCCTGGAGCATCTAAAAGGACGAGTGCTCTATGGGATACATGTTGGAGCACACTGTTGTAAATTGGGGGTCCTGCATTCATCATGTCAGAATCGCTTAGGGAGCTTGTGACAATCTGGGGTAGAATATGGAAATCTACTTTGTTGCTGTTTATTCTTAACCTTCCTGGTGATTTTCCTGGTCCATAATATTTGGGTTCCTCTACACGACAGTTTTGATCTTTAAAGCTTCAGAGACACTATCCCTGTGACCCTCCTGAGCCCTTACTATAGAAGTTTGTACCCCAAATTACTTGCAGGTAAATAATAAATTCTTATACAAGAGAGATGGCTGGAAGCTCATCAGGGAAGCCACCCCAGGGCCTTTGTGACTTGGGGAAAAACACTGGCCTGTATCCATGACTTTAGAAACCACTTCCTAACATAGTAGCTGTCTCTACCTACATGCAAATCCACCTTCAGAGCCCATTTAGTTTACCCCAACTATTCTCATTCATCCCTGTGTGGGCTGTTTCACATGTTTCTGTATTTTGTTTCATTGTCTGTATCTGGCCTCATTGCAGGATCACATTCAGAGCAAGACCTAATTGAATACTTTTCTTGGGATTTCTTCATAGCTCTGGATACATAGTCAAACTAAGAGCAGATGCTCAATAATTGCAGAGAAAACAAGGGACAAAAGGGACCTTAGTCTAAAAGGGACAAAAGGTTGGCTATAGAATTTAAAAACAGGTAGAGCTGTTGATGAATGTGGCAAGATCGGTGGCTACTCAGCTTCACCTGCTGAGATAGGAGCTTCTTAAATGGTATCATCTTCCTCCACTCTGAAGTTGGGTCTTTGTTACTTCTCTGTTCTTTATATTATATGTGTGTGTGTGTGTGTGTGTGTGTGTGTGTATCTCACTAGTGGTTCCGGAATAGATGATGAACTTGTCCCAATTTGTATGGGACATTTCCAATTTTAGCAATGAAAGTCCACTGCCTGGGAAAGCCCTCCTTACTGGCAAACTGGACATTTGGTCACTCAGGAGGTAAAAATAGTTCCCTAATCAAAAAAATCAAGATTGCTGCATCTCATTCTACCCACCGAATACATTTCCTATTGCTGCTGTAACAAATTACCAAAAATTAAGTGGCTTAAGACACCAATTTATCATCTTATATTCCTGGAGATCAGAAGGCCAAAATGGATTTTACAAAGCTAATATCCAGGTGCTGGCAGGGGCTCTGTTTTTTTGGCATTTTTTTTTGTTTTTTGTCCTGGAGGCTTCAGGGGAGAATCCCCTTGCTGGCCATCTCTAGCTTCTACAGGACACATTCCTTGGTTCTGACTTCTTCCTCCATCTTCAGAGCCAGCCACCATGTCACCCCATCCTCTGTTTTCATCATCACATCTTTCCAACTCACTCTCCCACCTCCCTCTTTCTCTCTCAATCACTTCTGCAAAGTCCCTTTTGCCATATAAGGCAGCATATCCAGTGGTTCCAGGGATAAGAACGTGGATGTCTCTGGAGGCCTGTTCTACCTACCACACCCACTTCTCTCTGGGAGTTGATAGAACACCTTAATGTATTAAAGAAATATGTTTAAAATCTCATAGAAAATAAGCTATTTCACTTTGCTTAATCACTGTTTTTCAAATTTATGTAATCAGGAAATTCTTTTTTTCTTCCCAAGGAACACTTCTTAACATTTCATGGAAGGCTGCTGCTCTTGCAGAACAGTAGGATTCAGAATGGTAGATGGGCAGACTGCAAGTCCAGAGACGTTCCGCAACACGTACAGAGTTTTGAGGGAACCAAGCTGTAGATCCAAATTCCTCGTGACAGCTTCATTACATATTCTTTGTACATACTAATATACAAACTCGTCTGCCTAAGAAGAAACCTAAGGTCAAGGCATGGTGGATCTCCCTTTCTTCCACTCTTGTAGCCTCTACCTCCTGAGCTCAAGCAGTCCTCCTATCTTAGCCTCCTGAGTAGCTAAGACCACAGGAGCATGCCCGGCTAATTTTTATTTTATTTTATCTTTATTTTATTTTATTGAGACAGGGTCTCGCTCTGTCATATAGGCTGGAGTGCAGTGGCAATATCATGGCTCACTGCAGCCTCAACCTCCTGGGCTCAAGCCATCCTCCCACCTCAGCCTCTCAAGTAGCTGAGACTACAGGTGCACGGCAGCACACCCAGCTAATTTTTGTATTTTTTCTAGAGACAGGGTTTTGCCATGTTGCCCAGGCTGGTCTCAAACTCCTAGGCTCAAGTGATCTGCCCAGCTCAGCCTCCCAAAGTGCTGGGATTACAGGGTATAGTGGCCAAGCAAAAAATCCTAATGGGACATTTTGCCCTGGGGTACAAAACCTCCTGGGTCAAACAAAGAGTTGATGTGAAATTTGCCTTGCCAATGATGACTCTTTCCATAAGGCACCATAACCCACCCCTGCCCATCTTCTTTAGAGGTACATTTCCACTAAAACTTTATTTCTTATGTTTAGTAAGTAGTTATCAAAGTTTTGATATTTTATATCATACCTAAAACATTTAAAATGATAACTCGCTCCAAAGAAAAATTTTTAATTTTTGCTTAGAGATTTATGGTCCCTGGAATCTTCTTTTAATTTAAATTTAAACTCATATGCATCCTTTGGTTGTAGAGAATTTGATGGATTGATCAAATATTTTCAGGCATAAGCACATACATGCAGTCCAAGTGCTGTGGGTGAAGTAGAACAGAGATACGATTTCAAGGAGAAAAAAGAACAATGTAACATTTTTAGAGAAGACCTTATGTCATTTTTAAAGTGGACAATAATGGGTATTATATAACAACGGTAATAATGTAAATTTGACACATTTAAAAGAATGATTTAACAGGTTAGTTTGAAAATGTCACTATTTACATTATCTAGAAATTGTATCTTTCCTAACCTTAACATGAAAAATACTTGCTGACAAGTTTTTAAATATTCGAGAAGGTATGCAGTTTTAAAAATTCTTTCATGGGCCAGGCACAGTGCACGTTCCTGTAGTCCCAGCTACTTTGGAAGCTGAGACAGGAGGGTTGCTTGAGCCCTGGAGTTCAAGACCAGCTTTGAGGACACTATAGCGAGACCCCCATCTCAAAGAAAAACAAAATAAAATAAATATTGATAAATTTAATTAATTTTTCTTTTTTTTTTTCTTTGAGACAGTCTTGCTCTGTCAATCAGGCTGGAGTGCACAGGCGCAGTCTCAGCTGACTGCAAGCTCCGCCTCCTGGGTTCAAGCACTTCTGTGTCTTAGCCTCCCAAGTAGCTGGGACTACAGGTGCGTGCCATCACACCTGGCTAATTTTTTATTTTTAGTAGAGATGGGTTTTAGCCATGTTGGTCAGGGTGGTCTTGAACTCCTGACTTCAACTGATCCACCCGCTTCGGCATCCCAAAATGCTGGGATTACAGGAATGAGCCACAGCACCCAGCCAATTAGTTATTTTTTTAAAAAAATTGTTATTGGGGTATGTGAAGTCTAACTACTGGTCCAGAGCAGAATGGAGGAAATGCTGGCAGTACAAAGAGCAGGGTATGGAATCAGGCCAGCAGGAAAGCCTCCAGAAAAATGCCCACTTCACCCAACCAAGAGTTAAACAGGGCCTGGCACAATGCCAGCACTCCTTTCATTCAGCCAACACCTGCTGTGTGTGGTCAGTGTGCCAGGCATTGGGGATAAAGTTGGGCTTAGACATGACTCCATGCCCCCAGGCACTAACCTGCTATTGGACACATATGTAGTTGACCTGCTGCTTCTGGGTAAATGAATGTTGGCTGCATTTCTAGAGTCTAAAGACCTTATTCTTGGGTGGTTTTTAGAAGCTGTGACTGACTACAAAGCCATGACTCATTTTTTTATATTCTAGAATGGATCAATCTAGATTCCACTATTCCTATAGAATAGTCACCTGAGGAGGCATATGCTTATTTCAGTGACAGAGCAATTGCTCAAAAGTCTTTAAGCTTCATCTGTGGAATTGACTTCAAAGCATACAGTGCTATCTTTTGAATGTGCTTAGTGCTTGTAAATATTTGCCTTTGGAGAACAACTTTGATTTTGCAGAAAACAAAAGCTATTCACACAAAGCTCTAGTGATCATGGTAGTTGATGAGACTGGGCAGGAATATCATTTGACTCAAACTCTGGAATAGTATCAGTCAGGAAGCTGGAGATTTCTCATAGTAAAGAAGAGTCAGGAGAGACTGTTCATTCCTTTTATGTTCTGCACGATGAGTGTTTATTCCTTTTAGCACTGAGGCAGGAGGGAAAATCCTGGCCATGTCATGGTCACTTGACTGTGAAGTTGCTTAAAGATTCTGTTGTCTCAGACTTTGGGAGAGAGCTTGCTGGGGCTGTGGAAGGCCCCTGGTGCTCACTGCTTTAGTTCTGCTGACCCCACTGCAGCTACCCCATGCCAGGTTGTACTCTGGAGGGACCTGTAGCTGGAAGAAGCCAGAGAGCAGAAGTAGCTGTCCTTTAAGGACCCAGGGCTGAAGGTATGTGGCTGGGCAAGCCATGATGGGGCATGTAGGGCCTGTGGAGTCCTGATAAGTAAGCAACAAGGAGGAAGACGCCCCAAGTTGGGAAGAACAATGAATAATTGTTCTGAGAAATGGCTAATCACAAACCTGCAGGCACAGCCACCTCATTCTGTTTGTGGTCCCAGCAGCAGAACCTCTTCTGCATGTAGCTTCCTCCAGCACAACCCTATAAAACTTCCTCCAACTCCTGCCTCTTTGAAGACAGCCCCTTCTCTGCTGTGCTGCCTGTTGCAACCTTGCAACATATTTTCATGCTTTCTTTAATAAATCTACCTTTCTTTACCTAAAGCTGTCTTGGCAAATTTATTTTCCACCCATGACACCAGCCCCAGCTAGTTGCACTGCAACAGGGCTTTTGTTTAAATTGTGTTTGAGTGTTTACTGAGTGTGTGTCTGCAAGGCCAGAACATCCACTGATTAATCACTGCCCACTGAAGGAATGAGTCCAGAGGGAACAAAGAGGGAGGGGCCAGCCAAGGAGAACACAAGACAGGGCATGTAGCCGTCACTCTGTCTACTCTACCTATCCTGTCACTCCTGTGTGGACACAAAACACTGGACAAAAGCTCTTGGGATTCTCAAGGACCCTCAATTTTCAAATGAATATTGAGTATAAGTTTGGTGTATACTGTATTTTACTACTTTCTTACTCTTCTGCAATTCTCTGGTATTTTACTCAACAGATACCATTTCTATACCCAGAACTGAGCTAGGTGCTGCGGGAGACATTCTCTCTGTCCTTGGGCAACTTGAATCTCCTTGGGAAGATAAGAGCAATATGCATACGTACTGTAGAGTGAGGATGGCCAGTGTGTTTCATTTCAGATGTCAGCTCCAGCTAATTGGTGGCCTTGTGGAGTATTTCATCAAATCAAAGGCACCATCAATTTTAAGATGCCATTTTATGTGTTCGAAAGAAATAAAAAAATGGCTGGGTGCAGTGGCTCACACCTGTAATCTCAGCACTTTAGGAGGCTGAGGTGGGTGGATCACAAGGTCAGGAGTTCAAGACCAGACTGGCCAGGATGGTGAAACCCTGTCTCTATTAAAAATTCAAAAAATTAGCCAGGTGTGGTGGTGGGCACTTGTAATCCCAGCTACTCGGGGGGCTGAGGCAGAGAATTGCTTGAACCCAGGAGGCAGAGGTTGCAGGGGCCAAGATCGTGCCATTGCACTTTAGCCTGGGTGATAGACTGAGACTCTGTCCAAAAAGAAAAAGAGAATGAAAAAGAAAATAAAAGGAAGAAGGAAGGAAGGAAGGAGGGAAGGAAGGAAGGAAGGAAGGAAGGAGAGAAAGAAAGAAGGAAAGAAGCTGTAAGTTAAATTATGAACCATTGCTTTCTTATTAATTAGAATTTTTATATTTATTGCAAGAGGCTTTTTAGACTTATTTGCATATAATGTGGATTTTTAAAAACATATTGCTCTCACTCATAAAGTAGAAAATAACAGCAAAATAAATTCGGTCTGGTTTTCCTAAGCTGCTTCATCTTCAGAGTACTACTCATCTGTAGCATCTTTGACATGGAGTTCTTGATGTCTGTGTTCCCACAGTACAATTCTCTATGCCATCAAGAGTATTCAGACGGCAACAATTCTTAGAAAAATTTCTCTTGACTTGCTCCCAAATCTCTGACACCTTTGTGTAAATTGATGTGTACACAGGTAATAACAGCCACAGTACAACAGCTACCTGGCAACAGTGACTGAAAGACCCATCCAATTTTCAGTATTTCAAAAGCAAAAAAGTACCTCTTAGACTCAATGATATGTGGGTTCTGAGACTCAGTCAACATTACTGTCATGATCAACTATCCATGTCTGCCCTGGGAATGGGGTTGACACTGGGGCTATATTCACGCCACTAAGCAATAATTTGCTCCTGTATAGTTTGCAAAGCTGAATGGTTTCCAGTGTGACAGCAGTGGTAGGGAGTTCTCTGTGAACTAGCAGAATCAGGAAAGCTTTATGAATGAAGTAGGTCTAAAAAGGTAAGATCTGGCCTGGTTAAGAGGAGATGACCTCCAGCAGAGGAAACAGCATAAGCACAGTTTAGAGGATTCAAAAGGGTAAACAAACATGTCATGTGGAGAAGAAAGTTGGGGAACTAGGGTGGGGTGGGGTTTAGTTAGGGAGTTGGGGGATATGTATAAACACATGAGTTTTTGCTCCAAGAACGTAAGTTCAAGTTAGTGTGTTTTACTTGTGGGAAAGTAATAAACAGTTCTTATATCTTTAAAACATTTATATCTTTCCTTACCATAGGTCCTGATGTTTTTAGTTCAAAGAGTCTTGCCCTTCAAGCCCAGAAGAAGATTCTAAGCAAAATAGCCAGCAAAACTGTGGCCAATATGTTGATTGATGACACCAGCAGCGAGATCTTTGATGAACTCTACAAAGTCACCAAAGAGCACACTCACAACAAGAAGGAAGCCCACAAAATCATGAAAGACTTAATCAAGGTGGCGATCAAAATCGGGATTCTCTACCGGAACAACCAGTTTAGCCAAGAGGAGCTTGTTATCGTGGAGAAGTTCCGGAAGAAGCTGAACCAGACTGCCATGACCATTGTCAGCTTCTATGAGGTGGAATACACCTTTGATAGGAATGTGCTCTCCAAGCTGCTGCATGAGTGCAAGGACCTGGTGCATGAACTGGTGCAGCGACACCTGACGCCCAGGACCCACGGGCGCATCAACCATGTCTTCAACCACTTTGCCGATGTAGAGTTCCTCTCAACCCTCTATAGTCTGGATGGAGACTGTAGGCCCAACCTCAAGAGGATTTGTGAAGGAATCAATAAGTTGCTAGATGAGAAAGTCCTTTAAATGCCTTGCCTCCTCCTGGACTTTGCTGCTTTAAAGTTACAGTGCCCAACCATAATCTGGGTGAGAATCAAAAACATAAGCAGAAACCCTTGTCAAAGATGTCCATGTTCTGTCCTGTTCATCCCTCTGATGCTGATGCTGAACTGAGCTTAGGTGTATTTTTCTTCTGAGCTCTCTAGCAGAGTTTCTACTTAAAATCACCTGTGTGTAAGCCCAAAGGACATTTCATCTGTTCTAAGCAGAAAATCTGTTTTGCTCATTACAGTGAGTGCAGTTTATCTCTCTCACGTAATGGGAGGAGCACTGGACTGGGAGACAGAGGACAAGGATTTGGTTTCCAACTTTACCAGTTAGGACTCTGTCCTCTGCATTCTGGAACCATGATGCCTGCCTGCCTGCCTGCCTCACAGGGCTGTTATGAGGACCAGATGTGATGATGTATGTTCATGCTTTTGGAAACTCTAATGTAAGGTCTTAATATTTTGTCTTCTGAGTGTGAGGGGATAAACCTGGATATAGAATATTAAGCAGCATAGGAGAAAAGAACAATAGAATCTAATGGACTGGGTCTGCAATCTGTCTCCAAATACACTGCTTCAGACAAAGTAAAATCCAAAGGTGTGAAAAAGTGTAGCTGCAAATTGGAAAAATGTTTTTCAAGAGTTTCATTTTTGGCCCAGCGTGGTGGCTCACACCTGTAATCCCAGCACTTTGGGAGGCCAAGGCGGGAGGATTGCCTGAGATCAGGAGTTCAAGACCAGCCTGGCCAACATGGTGAAACCCCATCTCTACTAAAATTACAAAAATTAGCTGGGAATGGTGGCGCATGCCTGTAATCCCAGCTACTTGGTAGGCTGAGGCAGGAGAATTGCTTGAACCCGGGAGACGGAGGTTGCAGTGAGCTGAGATGATGCCACTGCACTCCAGCCTGGGCTACAGAGCAAGACTTTTTTTTTTTTTTTTTTTTTTTAAGGTGTTTGTTTTTAAGGTCTTAAATGTTTAGGTTTATGATCCTGCGGAGGGAAACTTTCCATGGGGGGTGGGGAGAGAGTTTTCCACCCATAATAATACAGAAACAGAAGCACTGTGCTCCCTCTGCAGGACCAGCCTTCCCTTATCTAAGGGGCATGGAGCTCAGGGAGGCTTTATTCCACATGCACGGGAAAGTCAGGCAGAATGAACCCCTACCAATCTTTCTTGGCCTTTCACAGTCATTTTGTGCTGTTGTCTCTGGTTCATTAATAAATTGAAAATACCCTCCAAACGAGATCTTAGAGTTGTGATTCAAAATAAAATTCCTTGGAGTTAAATACAGTGTTAAGAATAACAGGATTGAAAAGAATAAGAAAATGAAGAGTTCTGCACTTGGACCCCAAGGGACAGTAGCTTCAGAGGAGCACAAGTAGGTGTGTCTGTGAGATGATGGTCAACGGGGAGCTAGCCCATAGACACGAACCACCTTCTCCAAATGTCACAGCCTTGCTTTCACAGTGCAGCTTCTGACATCAGGACAATGTACTTCCTTTCAACATTGTGCCATATTAAGAGACTTGCTCCTTTTGCCTTTCCTCCCATCCTCCTGTGCTTCTCTTCTGTCTAATAATGATGTAAAAATACCATACCAGCTCAGCCCTATGGTTCATCCCACCCGATGGTCTATCATCTCCAGCAGGAGCATCAAGAGATGGTTTGTGGGAAGGTGTGAAATAATGTGCACTGAGCCTTGCTGGCCATTCAGCCTCAGCTGGCTCTCATGTTAGCATCATAACAAACCATCTGGTTATGTTCTTCAGCCATAGCACCTAGAATTAGTTCAGAGGAAGGCTATTCAGTATGGAATATGGAAGAATAAAACAAACCCCTGTCCTCCATATTGGACAAACATGGCCTAGCCCTCTATTCAAACCCAAGGTCTGAGCAATGATGCCCTGTGCACACCTGGGCTGGGGAGGTGGCTGGTCATTTGGCACTGCTGGTAGGAACTACAGGCAGTTTGCTCCCCTTCGTTCCCACCTGCCTGCGAGGCACCAGTCCAGCAGTAGCTGGATTTTCTCATGCAGAGTCCTCAAGGTTTGCCTTGATGTGTTCATCTGACTAAGGAATGTTTTCTAGTTCAAGAGATGGTTCTAGAAGTAGGTTCATTGTTCATTAAGTGGGCCATTACAGAGAACTCAGACCCAAGAGGAATGAGTGGATCTGTCTTCTGTCCATGTGAGATACAGTAAGGAAGAAGGCAGGATCCCCAGCTAAAGAAGGTGGTGGGTTCTCTACTGGCTCTGCAGGCCACAGCACAATAGTGTAGGAAGAAGGATGAGTTGGGTTCTGACAGCGCACAAGTCTCTAAAGAAACTGGGTCCTTCCTGCTCTGGTCAGGGAAGGATGAAGGATCAGCACTTCCACCAGTGGATCTCAGTAAGTACAATGGCAGAATGTGGACCAAAACATTTCCTATTACCTTAGGCTCCCCACTGAGGAAGCTGGTGGGCTCTCCATCTGAGACCCCCAGACTTAGCAGCAGCCACTAGCAGGGAGCTGGGCTACCTGCACACAAGAACTTCTCTAAAAATACAAAGCCAAAACCAATCCCGTGTGCACACTTCAAACATACAATTGGCATCTAAATCAAGTGATCCTTGATTTAGATGATTCATCAAGCAGCTGAAAGGCCTACAAATTTCAAATACTTTATATAACAATCTAAAGACCAAAGCAAACATCTCATTATACAGTCCTATTGGTTTATCCTGAGGACTCTAACCACATCACCTGGTGACCCTGAAAGGCTGTTTTGGCTGGAAAAAAAAAAATGTGACAGAGGCCAGCAGATGCTTTGGAAAGCAGGACTCTAGATGTGCATTTGTGCTCAGAACTCTGTACAAAATTCTCAGTATGAGAACCCACAAAAGCAGAGTTAGAATAGTTACATTTTTAGGCCCCAATAACAAACATATCATTTTGCAAAATGATGGGAAAGTAATTTTAAAAGAAGCAATGGTACAAGATGGCTCAACTAATCCAGCCACACACAGACTTCAGACAGCAATGCCTGGCTCAGCAAACCAAGGAGAGACATTCTTTAAGGGTGGGGAGTGGCAGGAGCAGGTTGAATCAGTCATCTGGAAACATCACTGGGTCTTCAACCATCCCTGAACACTCAGCTCTGTCCCCACAGGAGGACACCAGGGACTTGTGCTGAAATCCTCACCAAGCCCTTTGGTGCGTGTTGCTCCTCCTGTATCTGAGACCTGCAGAAACACATTCCCTGCCAGCTGCTGCCTGCCATGTGTCTGTACCACTCTTCCTCTCTGTGTTTGCATCTGTGGGTCTTGACACCCTAGTAACTCCGGGTCTCTGCTCAGTGAACAAAATGAAAAGACTTCTTCATCTGTGCTTCTCCTTCAAACTCTCATCTCTCCCATCTATATATTTTTTAGAATCAAATCAGTACATTCATTGGCTGCTCCAATAAACTTATTGCATCCATTTATATTTTTAAAAAGGAAAGAGTTCAAATCAGGCCTATGTGTCCTCTGCCCCAGTATCTTTTTTAAATTCTTTTACTTTTTACAGATAAGGCCTCCCTCTGTCACCCAGGTTGGAGTGCAGTGGCATGATCACAGCTCACTGAAGGCTCAAACTCCTGGGCTCAAGCAGTCCTCTTGCCTAAGTCTCCCGAGTAGCTGGGACTGCAGGTATGCACCACCATGCCTGGCTAATTTTTTTTTTTCTGTAGAGATGGAGGTCTCACTATGTTGCCCAAGGTGGTCTCCAACTCTTAGCCTTAAGCCATCCTCCCACTTCATTCTCCCAAACAGCTGAGATTACAAACGTGAGTGAGCCACTGTGCCCAGCCTTGCCCCAATATTTTTATGACTTTTCTTTTTCTTTTAATTCCACATGATCTCAGCAGTCAAGACTGAAACCAGTTACGGAAAATTCAACTTTGGCTGTGAAAACATTGCACTAACAGGAGCTATTTAATAGTGGACTAGAATGTTGACAATAGAGTTATGAATCAGATGGCCTTGAAGAAGTGGGTCGCCAAGGCCTGCCCAACTGAGAGTTGAATGGTCAAATGGATTGTGCTTGTTTAGTCTGACCCTGCTACTTGAGCCACAGCCCAAGCTGGGCCCAGCTCATGCTCTTTCTTTAGCAGGAGGTCTTGCTTATTAGCAAGGGCAGGGGAAGGGGTGGGGAGCAAGAATCTTTTACAACACTATTCCTCAAAATAGCATCTATGAATCTCTGGAAGTCCTGAGGGCAAGGGGGCGGGGAAGATGGAGTCCATGAGTTCCAAAACAAGTTTTTAAGTTTTTTTTCATTCTGACAACTTTTTAAAAAAATTAAAATCAACATAAGTATGTTCCACATCCTGTGGGAATGACCTTATAGCCATGTGGTGCCATCTGGCTTCAGTCTGAGTTTCTGAATTTGTGTTTATAACATTGCTCATGCTGACTGAGCATGGCAGGTGAAAGAAAAGAATTTATGTGTTTAAGGTCTGACATCATCTAGAGGTCTGCAGGGGTAACTTGTGGGGTCTGTGAGTGCTCAATTTCGAGAATCATTGCTATGACATACGAAAGTGGAGGCTTGCAAAGAATGAATGTCACCCTCCCCTAAACAGTAACTTATTTGTGGGGGCTCAAAGGTTGAGAGGTGAGCCAAGTGTCTGGAACACACATAGGTCTGCATTCTATGTGTAGGTCAGCTTCCACATGTTCTGCCTGCCCTTCTGGCCAAGAGAAGCTACCACATATGTGTTAGTCTGCTTGCATTGCCATAAAGATACCTGAGGCTGTGTAATTTATAAAGACAGAAGGTTTGTTTTGTCTCATGGTTCTGTAAGCTGTACAGGAAGCACGGTGCCAACATCTGATCCTGGTGAGTGCTCAGGGAGCTTTTACTCATGGCAGAAGGTGACGTGGGAGCAGTCATGTCACATGGCAAGAGAAGGAGCAAAGGAGGAAGAGAGGGGATGCCTCTCTTTTAACAACCTGTCTTTTAAACAACTAGATCTCACATGAATTCAGAGCAAGAACTCACTCATTACTGTGAGGACAGTCCAAGACATTCATGGGGGATCTGTCCCCATTGACCCAAACATGTTCTACCAGACCCCACCTCCAATACCAGGGATTACAATTCAACATGAGATTTAGAAGGGACACACATTCAAACCGTGTCAACATAGAAATCAAATCAAAGAACTGACCAACCTATGCTGGCAATCCTAATACAAATTTCAAAGGCTCAAGAGTGTCCATCACTGGACAAAGCAGGCAGTGTTACTCCCAAGGAAAGGAATAGAGGAGAAGCTTTTGAGGAAGTCATCTGCACATGCTTACACCCTGTCCTAGTTCCAGCTTCATGTGCTGGCTTGCAGACACAAGTCTGAGGCCTAAAGAGACCTTGTATACTTCCAGAATCCCAGGAGGCTGTTTCTGAAGAATGAAGCATGTGGTTCGAAGATACTGATGGTACCAAATTATTTCCAGCCTCAGAAAAAGAAGAGGTCAGCTGGTACAAAGACTCACACCCACCCCCAGCAGCACTGCAGTTCCACTGGTAGCCTTGCCTTTTCCTTACATGTCCTTCCTTTGCTAAGTTGGGACAGGTCTGTACAGAGAAGGGGTCCTGGCAGCCCACCCAGGCAGCCAGAGTCTGGGCAGCCAGCTCTCCCAGGCCTTGATATAGAGCTCCTCTTAGCTGACTATTAAGGCCATTCTGGACCAATTCCTGAGACAAAGGAGTCTGGGGTTTGGCTCCCAGCTCAAGGAGCAGCTGGGCTGGAGCCAGAGCTTGGCACAGAGTGAGTGCTGGAGGCTAGTGGGGAAGTGGCAATTAGGTTATGTTAGGGAGAGAAGCGCTTTCTCAGGCTCTGTCACTGGTGAAGGAAGAGCTTGTGGGCTGGTTCCCAAGGAGGGACTTGGGCTCTTTCCACCTCTCCCAACAGCTGGCTTCCCTGTTAAAAGGGTCATATTTCCTCTCAGCCATGGGATGGAGTTTCCCCTACTTTGTGTTTCAGAAATAGCAACAACTTGGTTTTAGAAATAGATAGTCGGCTTTGGGTTGGGGGAGATGAGGGAGATACATATTTTGGAGTTTGCTGTCTTTTCAGCTTTCATAGACAATAGAAGGTATAGAACATGGAGCCAGCCATAGGTCAGGAGGATTTGTCTTAGCTTGCCCACTAGCTGGGGATTTCCTTATGCTTTACCTCTCCAAGCCTCAGTTTCCTCAACTGCAAAAGCAGGGAGTTGCTCAAGGTCTTTAAGAATCCTTCCAGTTCCATAGTTCTTCAAAGCAGCATAGAAGAGAGGCTCTAGGCATTTCTGCACTGTAGGTCTCTTAGAAGGGAAAGCTATTCATTATTCAATGGAGCAATAGGCTCCAAATTGAAAAATGACTCCTCAATGATCCTCTTGAGAACTTTTGAATGAAGATCTTAGTTGACGGATTTCAAAGGGGAAAAGCTGTAAGCCAGAAAAATGAAAAGTAAAATCAAGACTCCATAAACACCAGAGAACTGCACACTGTGGGCCCAGATAGCCAATTAGCCAACTTAGCAGGAGCCTCCTGGGGTTCAATATTAGGCCCAACCCTCTACTGAGACATGCATTACAAATAGAAATTGTGTCAGACTCCAGAAATATGTCTCTGTACAGAAAACAGGGTATAAGCAAAGTCATGAATAAGTCATTACTGATTTGAGTCAAATATCATAGGGTGCTATCAGAATTATTTAAAAATATATTAATAAAGCCATTCCACCAACAAATGCAACATTTCATGGAATTCTCAGTCCTTTTTTAAAAACAGCTTTATAAAGTTATAGTTCACTTAACATACAATGCACCTATTTGAGGAGTACAATTCAACGGTTTTTTAAGTTGTGATGTGTTATGTGCTACATAAGGACGTTTCGGTCAATAACTGACCCCATACACAACTGTCGTCCCATAGGATTATAATGGAGCTGAAAAATTCCTGTCACCTGGGGATGTCTTCATGATCCTGACCCTTTGTAGGCCTAGGTTATTGTGTGTGTTTGTTTCTTAGTTTATTAACAAAATAATTTAAAAAGTAAGAAATTTAAAAATAGAAAAAAGTTTATAGAATAAAGAAATAAAGGAAGAAAACATTTTTGTAGAGCTGTACAATGTATGTGTTAAGCTAAGTCATTGTTACAAAAGAGTTAAAATAGTTTTTAAAAATTTTAAAGTTTATAAAGTTTCAGTAACCTAAGGTTAATTTTATTGAAGAAAAATATTTTTTATAAAGTTAATGTAGCCTAAATGTACATTATTTATAGTTTATACACGTGTGTGATAATGTTCTAGGCTTTCAAAGTCACTCAACACTCACTGACTCACCCAGTAAAACTTCCAGACCTGCAAGCTCCATTCATGGTAAGTGCCCCATCCAGGTGTACCACTTTTTATCTTTTAGACTGTATTTTTACTGTACCTTTTCTATCTTTAGATATATTTAGATACATAAATACTTACCATTGTGTTACAGTCACCTACAGTATTCAGTTCAGTAACATGCAGTACAGGTTTGTAGCCTATAGGAGCAATAGGCTCTACCATATATCCTTGGTGTGTGGTAAGTTATGCCATCTAGTTTATGTAAGTACACTCTATGATGTTTGCACAACAATGAAATCACCTAACGACCCGTTTCTCAGAATGAATCCCTGTTAGTATATGACTGTATTCATTAATATGTGCAACCCTATTTTGAATATTTTCATTATCTCAGAAAGAAGCTAAATACCTTATCAATTACCTCTCTACCCCCATGAGACCTTATTAGCAACATAAAAGTTGATCTCCCCCATCCCAAATATCACAAATAAGAATTTTTCAATATTGGAACTGCTCTATGGTCTTAGATTCAGATCAAGCAAATCCCAGTTACATGCATGACTGACTTATTTTGCCAAACCACATCCTAGATTGAGCCTCAAACTCCATCTGTGTCCCCAACCTCAACATTCTTTTGATATGAAGCCTCATCAGCCTCTTAACAGGGTTGGCCTCTGCGGGGAAGTGGGTTCTGCAAAATGTTAAGGACAACTTGGTTGCCAGAGGCTGGCCTCTCCCTCATCATCCTGCAACCCCATGGAAGATGCAGAGTCAATAGCCATGTGCTGGGGGTGCCATACAAGGAATTCAGGCATTTCATAGGGCAGAGGATCTCAAAATGGAGACCATGAAACAACTGCATCAGAAGTCCTAGGGATGGGAATGGCCCTATTAAAAATGCAGAATCCTGGGTCTTACCCCAAATCTATCTGCTCCAAATTTCTGCAGGTGGGGCTTGGGAATCTGCATAAAAAGCTCCTTGGTGATTTTTAGACACAGTAAAGTTTGCTGACCCAGTATAGAGGACTCCACTTGAAATAATTTGCATCTCAAATTCTATGGTTTTCAGAGAATGTAATTCCTGCCTGAATTGTTTTTACTTCCCGCCCTTTTCAGCTTTGAAACTGAGTCCATCCCTTTCTTCCGAGGTGTTCAGGAAGCAACCTCTAGGCATATGCTCACCCCACTGCTCTTCACATTTTTTCATCACCCTGGGGCTGTCATTAAGCCCTATCCTCACTAGCTACAAGTGCCTGAAGGACAACTATCTTTAGGCAGTTATTTCCAATGCAAAGAGCCATGGGAACCATCAGAAAAGTGGCACAAGTTGGACCCCATTGTCCTGGCAATTGCTTTTTTTCCATTTCTCACCTCTCAATTAATTACCTTTTAAGTAACTGTTAAAAAATTTTATTCCAAGGTCAATGACCTGGGATGCTGATCTGGAGATATAATTTCCTGAACTATATTTTACCCATATACAAAGAATAAACAGAGAGAGTCCCCACCCCTTGAGGTAAATGTCATCTTCTGCTAGGCCTCTCTTTGGCCCTTTTCTTTCCAAGGCCTCCTCTCCAGTAATGTCAGATGATCTGGAAACCCCAATGTGGAGCAGGATTACTCCTGGAACCTGGAGGTAAAACGGGGCAGAAAGAGCACCCCAGGTGACATTGCTTTCTTTAGCCAATGGAGAAACATCATCTCTAAAAGTTGAACCTGGGCTCAGATCAGCCAGCCATGAGACTCCCAGACGGGAGGCAGAAAAGAAAACAGGGACACACAGGGACAGAGGGGAGAGGCCACCAGGAACAGGTACATTTGGTTGCAAGTAGAACAGGGCTACCAATCCCTTTCGCGTTCCCTAACCAAGCTCTCTCTGAGAAAAGGGAAGAAGGCTTCATCTCAGAAAAGGACTTTACAGCCAATGAACAAAAAAAAAGGGATGTGGGGAGCCCAGCCATATTGTGGGAGTTGTTGCTCCCAGGCCTCCCTAAAGGGTTATCCAGGTCCTTCTACCATCACTAGGAGGAGGTCCCCTAGCACAGGGCAAGACTACAGGTGTTGGCATACAAGGCCATTCCTGGCAGGGGTTGGGTAAGGCTCCGCAAAAGTGAGGGCTTGCCCTGACCTCATGCCTCTAATCTGACAACAGGCAGCTCACTGGTCTCTGGAGAGACCAACTGGCTGCTAGTTCAGGTATCAGGCCACACCCTGGTCATCCCACAAACTCAAGTGCCCAGACTCAGCAGGGCATTTCTCTTCATTATATATGGATGGAGGCTCCTTCCCTTACCATTTAGTTGGGAGGGGCAGGAATTAAAGGTGTTTGCCTCCTACTGCTCAACACAGTAACAGACAACTTCACTCTTGGAGCCCCTGCCTACTCAGCCCTTGCCTTTATTAAGGTTATATACATGTGTGACCAGCTTTCCTCCTCTACTCTCTCTTGGATTTTCAGGTCACCGAAGGAGAGGTCATGAAATCTGCTCAGTGATGGGCGTCAGTCACACGCTGTGACCCATCAATTCAGGAGAACTAGGGACCCATTTCTTCCAACCTAACTACTCATCTTTTGACAATCACATATCCTTTTACACGTTGCCTAATTTTCTACCTCTGTGATCAAAATCCCAAGGAAAGGACAGACCTTCATGTTGTTTGTGTGTGCACACATGTGGTTACACAAGCATCTCTTTTTCAAACTCCCAAAACCATAGTAAAAGATATATTTTCCCTTTTTAAAATTAAATCCAGTTGACAAATTTCTCAAACTCCCTCTAAGTTAACTGCAAACAACAGGATTGCTTGAAAGATTTTCAGATAAACTTAACATTTCCAGGACCTTGAATGTGGAGAACTGGCCCATTAGTACACATGTTTGATGCCTCCCAGCCTGGAGCAGGTCTTTCCACCATCACTGGGAAGAGGGAAGAAAAGGTGATATTTCACTTCCCACCTCTCCCATTAATGCCTCTCACTTACCTTCTGAGTCATGGTAATCTGATTTGTGGACTAATCAATTCCATCTTGGTTTATTGGAAGAGATACTACAACTATTGGGAGACATACTCCTTCACCCAGGAGAGAACTGCAGCTTGGCCAGGCTGCTGAACTCTCGGCCTTTGTAGGGATCTGATTCCCCCTGGCTTCCCTCCCCCACCTTGGAAGGGCTGAGGAAGAAAAGGCCCACAGGGGTGTGGGTGACCCTCACAGTGGTGGCTGGCCAATTCCTCACTCGCCTGTGAGTTCCCAGAGGAAATGCAAACAAATCAGACTACACTTGGCTGCTGGCCAAGGAATCTTTGAACTTCTTCAATAAAAAGTCTTTAAAACTTTGGTTCTGACCCAAATCTTTTGCTCCAACATAAAAACTGCAGGGCCTTAGACTTTCTGTTTAGAGAAACAGTGTGTCTCTGGCATTTGAATAAGGGTGTTTATCTCAGAAACCCTTCTTTGAGTTCCACTATGTTCTGTAAGCTCACTGTATCTCACCTTCAGCCTTCAAGCCTCCCTGAATATCTAGCATGAGTGCCTACACCTCTTGCAGAAGTTCTTTCTTTATAAGCCCCTAATTGTGCCTTGTAAAAGGGCCCAGAGGTTGCTGAGTTTCCCCTGAAATCGAGACGAGAGACAGGAAACTCTCCAACAGGAGGTGTTTAAAAGGTATTGGTCACTGATATTTGCTATCCAATGTGGTCCTGGAGCTGCCATCATTTAAAAAAATAAAATAAAATGTTTAAGGAACTGGTGCAGTATAAGGCATAGTTGTTTCTTTTAGAGTAAATGGTACATTACTGAATGGTACATTTTCATTCCCTCTTTGTTGCTGCTTAATCTCCAAAGCAGATTATATGGCACATACCTGTCTCCAAAGTCTTATCTCCTATCTTTACAAATAGAGGTCTCAGAAGGAGGGAGAGCCAGGTTTTTCAGATGTAGGCCTTCCCCTTCATCCCATGTGTTCACCCAATCAATACCCTCACCACCTCCACTTCTGTACCTTCCTGGATATCATTTTATTGAGTCTACTTTCTGCTGTCGAGAGGAAGTCTGGAGGAAATCAGAGCAACTGCCAGCAAACCACTAAAGAGTCCCCTTTTAATCTACCCCATCACCAATTTACCTAAACAACGTGGACATTCCGGCAGCAGCAGAACTCTTCCTGGTGTGTCTCCTGAAAATATAGACTTGAACCTTCTCAACTTGAATTCTGTCTGATCCCAACTTGCAACACATCTGGAAATCAAAGGCACTGGGAAAAGTTCTCTCGAGTTGCAGGTTGCTGGAAAAGTAACCTGGGATCAGGAGAGGGTTCCAGACTCAAGGACAAAAGAGAGAGTTACAGATCATATCCAAGGCATATTTTTTAGAAAACTCAAGTGAACAATAATTGTTAACCCGTTTCCTTAACTGCTTCCTTAATTAACACCTTCGTAGAATCCAAACTGTTCATTTTCACCTGAATAACTTTTCGTGACAGTAGATGGGAACCAACTCTGCTTCATAATTAATTTTCTTTTATGGCACACTTCCAGAAGTGTCATAGGGTATTGTGTGTTGTAAAATAATGGGTTTTGTTGTTGTTCTTGTTGTTATTCTTAAAGTGCCAGGATAAATTTACGTGTACATAAATGTGCTGGGTGTAGTATTTTAGGACACTACCAAATTATTTATAAAGGTAGATATTGTCAATGAAAGAGTCAAACTTTGTGAAATATTTGAAGAGATTTATCCTGAGCCAAATATGAGTGATCATAGCCTATGACACAGCCCTCAGGAGGTCCTGAGAACATGTGCCCAAGGCAGTCGGCGTGCACCTTGGTTTTATACATTTTAGGGAGGCATGAGACATCAATAAAGTACATTTAAGAAATACATTGGTTTGGTCCAGAAAGGCGGGACAGTTTGAAGTGGTAGGGTCAGGGGTGTTGTTTTCTTTTTTTTTTTTTTTTTTTTTTTGGAGACAGAGTTTCTCTCTTGTTGCCCAGACTAGAGTGCAGTGGCGCGTTCTCAGCTCACTGAAACCTTGGCCTCCCAGGTTCAGGTGATTCTCCTGCCTCAGCCTTTTCAGTAGCTGGGATTACAGGCACCTGCCACCATGCCCAGCTAATTTTTGTATTTTTAGTAGTGACAGGGTTTCACCATGTTGACCAGGCTGGTTTCGAATTCCTGACCTCAGGTGATCCACCTGCCTCAGCCCCGCAAAGTGCTGGGATTATAGGCGTGAGCCACCGTGCCTGGCCTGCTACAGGTAAATTTAAACATTTTCTGGTTGACAATTGGTTGAGTTTGTCTAAAGACCTGGAATCAGCAGAAACGAATGTCTGGTGGTAGAGACCAAAGTTTTACTATGCAGATGAAACTTTAGCTAGCAGGCTTCCAATAGAATAGACTGTAAAATGTTTCTTATTAGACTTAAAATCTGTATTGATGCTAACACAGAGAGGTATAATGAAGCATGTCCAACCCCCACTTCCCTTCATGGCCCAAACCAGTCTTTCAGATTACATGTTAAGAGCCCTGGCTGAGGGGGAAGTCCATTCAGATCGCTTTTTGGGCGGCGGGGGGGGTGTCTTAGAATTTTATTTTTGGTTTACAGCATCATTAACTAGAGATTAAAAGGGGTTCTAAAGATGCCTGCTCCATTCCCAATTTAGGCATCTTTTCTTTTTAAACTGGTGATAATACACCATAACATCATCTTCCCCCACTACCACCAAAAAAAAAAAAGTTTACTTTAGCCATCCATAAAACAATTTCATATTCTATCATAATATTTGTGGACTAAATGTGATACTTGACCTCTTTTTGTTCTGTCTTCATTTTTTCCCTATCATTATTTTTATATATTTACATGGAAACTTCTAAAATTGGCCAGAACCATGTTGGAAGAGACAAATTATAAGAGCAGATGAAATAACATGTTGATAGATATTTATGATGTTGTAACTTTCTGAAGCACAATAAAGTCAACTCATATGAGGATAATATTGTTTTGCTAATGCTAGTATTTATGGCAAGTCATAAATGAACATGTTGGATGCCTATTTTGGGTAATGACTGCTTTTAGAGCACTGGAAGAATTTCTTACTGTGGGTTGCTCTGTTTGACATTACTCCTTTCTCTAGAAAAATTCTGGATGGCTGTTTAAGAGGAGGATGATCCTGGAGGAAGGCAGCCAAGGCTACATTTAATGTGGTGTGGTCATTATCACTTCCTAGGTGAAGAGCGCTTTCTGTTGTTCTCAGGTTGCAGCCTGGAGGCAGCTGAGGATTCATAAAGCCCTACATTTGCTCCTGCTTTTTTCCTGCCCATCTCCTTCCTCTGCCTCTATCTTTGTTCTAGGTTTCCCCACAGCCTGATTGCTTTGGAGCTCAAACACAAACTACTTGCACTATCATTTATCCACTTGCCCTTGAAAAAAACAGAAAGACACCATTGAGTGCAGTGTACCTGATCTCTGAAATCATCTGAAGGTACAAAACTCACTGGTAATAGTAAATACACAGAGAAACACAGAATAGTATAACTGAAATTGTGGTGTGTAAACTACTTATACGTTGAGTAGAAAGCCTAAAAGATGAACCTATTAAAAATAATAACTACAACAATTTTTAAAGGCATACACAGTGTAATGAAATATAAATAGGAACAACAAAGAGTTAAAAAGTAGGGGGAGGATAAAATTAAAGTGTAGAGTTTTTATTAGCTTTCTCTTTGCTGTTTGTAGTTTGTTTTTGCAATCAGTGTTAGGTTGTCATTAGTTTAAAATAATGAGTTTTAAGATGTTATTTATAAACCTCATGGTAACTTCAAATCAGAAAACCCACAACAGATACACAAAAAATAAAAAGCAAGAAATTGAAACATACCACTAGAGAAAACTACCTTCACAAAAAGGAAGAAAGGAAGGAAAGAAGGAAGGAAGAAAAGACCACAAAACAACCAGTAAACAAATAACAAAAAGGCAAGAGTAAGTCCTTACTCACAAATACTACCATGGAATGTAAATGGACTAAACTCTCCAATCAAAAGACATACAATGGTTGAATGGATAAATAAACAGGATCCAACAATCTGTTGCCTACAAGAAACACACTTCATGTATAGAGACACACATTGACTGAAAATAAAGGGATGAAAAAAGATATTCCATGCCAATGGAAACCAAAAAAGAGTAGGAGTAGTTTACACTTATATCAGAAAAAATAGATTTTAAGACACAAACTATAAAAAGAGACAAAGAAAGTCATTATATGATAATAAAAAGGTCAATTCACCAGGCATGATGGCTCATGCCCGTAATTCCAGCACTTTAGGAGGCCGAGGTGGGTAGATCACTTGAGGCAGGGAGTTCGAGACCAGCCTGGTCAACATGGCAGAAAACCCATCTCTACTGAAAATACAAAAATTAGCTGGGTGTGATAGCACATGCCTATAATCCCAGCTACTTGGGAAGCTGAGGCACAAGAATTTCTTGAACCTGGGAGGTGGAGGTTGCAGTGAGCCAAGACTGTGCCATTGCACTCCAGCCTGGGCAACAGACTGAGACTCTGTCAAATAAATAAATAAATAAATAAATAAAGCAATTCAGCAGAAATTCTGGAACTGAGGCCTAAATAATTCATTAAATGAAATACAAAATAACATTCAGGCCAGGAGGGGTGGCTCACACCTGTAATCCCAACATTTTGGGAGACCAAAGCAGATGGATTAGTTGAAGTCAGGAGATTGAGACCAGCCTGGCTAACATGGTGAAACCCTCTCTCTATTAAAAATGCAAAAAAATTAACCAAACATATGGCGGGCATCTGTAATCCCAGTTACTTGGGAGGCTGAGACAAGAGAATCACTTGAATCTGGGAGACAGAGGTTGCAGTGAGCCGAGATCATGCCACTGCACTCCAGCCTGAGCAAAAGAGCAAGCCTCCAGCTCAAAATAATAATAATAACAATAAACAATAATAATAATATTTGAAAGCTTCAATAATAGATTAAATCAAGCAGAAGAAAACATTTCAGAACTTAAAGACAAGTCTTTTTAAAATATCCCAGTCAGGAAAAAATGAAGAAAAAAAAAGAATGAAACAAGTCTACAAGATGTATGAGACACCATAAAAACCAAATATTTAAATTTCCAGTATCCCAGAAGGCAAAGAAAAAATGAAAAGTATAGAAAACCTATTTTATGAAATAATAGCTGAAAACTGCCCAAGTCTAGCAGAAGCATTAGACATCCAGGAAGCTCAATGACACCCAAATACATACAATTTTTAAAAATCTCCACAGCACATTATAGTCAAACTGTCAAAAGTCAAAGACAGGGAGAGAATTCTAAAAACAGCCAGAAAAGAATGTTTTATCACTTATAAAAGAACCCCCATAAGACTAACAGCAGATTTCTCATCAGAAACCTTACAGACCAGGAGAAAATGGGATGTATATTCAACCTGCTAAAAGAAAAAAAAAGTCAGTGCAAGAATATTATACCCAGCAAAGCTGTCCTTCAGGATTAAAAGAGAAATAAAGTCTTTCCAAGATAAGCAAAAGCTGAGAGAATTTATCACCCCTATACTGGCTCTACAGTAAATGGTTAAGGGACACAGGGATCATTCTCAAGGACCATACGTTAGGTCACAAAACAAGTCTTAAAATGTTCAAAAACTGAAATAATATCAAACATCTCTGACCACAAAGGAATAAAAATAGAAATCAACAACAAGAGAAATTATGGAAACTATAAAATTACACGGAAATTAAACAATATGCTCCTGAATAACCAGTGGGTCAATGAAGAAATTAAGAAGAAAATTGAAAAGTTTCTTGATGATAATGGAAACACAATATACCAAAACTTATGGGATACAATAAAAGTAGTACTAAGAGAGAACTGTATAGCTATAAATGTCTACATCAGAAAAGAATAAAAACTTTGAATAAACAACCTAATGATACATCTTAAAGAACTAGAAAAGCAAGAACAAACCAAACCCAAAATTATTCAAAGAAAAGAAATATTAAAGATCAGAACACAAATAGATGAAGTTGAAATGAAGAAAAGAATACAAAAGATCAATGAAACAAAAAGTTGTTTTTTTGAAAAGTTAAACAAAATTGACAAAACTTTAGCCAGACTGACTAAAAAAAAGAGAGAAAATAACCAAATAAATAAAATGAGAGATGAAAAAGAGACATTACAACTGATACCACAGAAATTCAAAGGAGCATTAGAGGCTATGAGCAACTATGTGCCAATAAATTGGAAAATACAGAAGAAATGGATGAATTCCTAGATACATATAACCTACAAGGATTTCTACCATGAAGAAATCCAAAACCTGAACAGATCAGTAAAAAGTAAAGAGATCAAAATAAAAAATCTCCCAGTAAAGAAAACCCCAGGACCCAATGGCTTCACTGCTGAATTCTACCAGACACTTGAAAAACTAATTCCAATTCTACTCAAACTATTCTGAAAAATAGACAAGAGAATACTTCCAAACTCACTCTATGAGGCCAATGTTACCCTGATACCAAAACCAAAGACACATCAAAAATACAAGACTACAGGCCAATATCTCTGATGAATATTGATGCAAAAATCTGTAAACTGAATTCAAAAGTACATTAAAAAGATCATTCATCATGACCAAGTGAGATTTATCCCTGGGATGCAAAGATGGTTTGACATATGCAAATCAATCAGTGTGATGCATCATATCAACAGAATGAAGGACAAAAATCATATGATCATTTCAATTAATGCTATAAAAGCATTTAATAAAATTTAATAAAACATCACTTCATGATAAAAATCCTCAGAAACCTGGGTACAGAAGGAGCATACCTCAACATAATAAAAGGTGTATATGACAGACCCACAGCTAGTATCATATGGAATGGGAAAAAACCGAAAGCCTTTCCTCTAATATCTGGAACACGACAAGAATGCCCACTTTCACCACTGTTATTAAACATAGTACTGGAAGTCCTAGCTAGAGCAAATCGAACAAGAGAAAAAAATTAAAGGGCATCCAAATTGGAAAGGAAGAAAAATGATCCTTATTTTCAGATAATCTTACATTCGGAAAAATCTAAAGACTCCACCAAAAAACTGTTAGAACTTAGAAACAAAATCAATAAAGTTGTAAAATACAAAATCAATACATAAAAATCAGTGGCATTTCTATATGCCAAGAGTGAACACTCTGAAAATCAGGTCAGGTGCGGTAGCTCACACCTGTAATCCTAGCATTTTGGGAGGCTAAAGTGGGCGGATCACCTGAGGTCAGGAGTTCAAGACCAGCCTGGCCAACATGGTGAAACCCCATCTCTACTAAAAATACAAAAAATTAGCTGGGTATGGTGGCACGTGCCTGTAATCAATCCCAGCTACTTGGGAGGCTGAGGCAGGAGAATTGCTTGAACCCAGGAAGCAGAGGTTGCAATTCGCTGAGATCGCACCACCAGCCTGGGTGACTGAGCAAGACTGTTTAAAAAAAAAAAAAAAAAAAAGATTAATGATGAAAGGAAGAAAGGAAGAAAATAAAAGGAGGAAGGGAGGGAGGGAAGATTACCCTCTCTTTTGAGTTCTATGCTGTTCCTGCAGTCCCAGTGCTTGGGGCCGTGTCTCCTTTGTTCTCTAGTATTAGATCCCAGGAGAACGACAGAAAGGCTGGCATGATAACTAATGCTTGCCCCCTACCTTTGGGCTTCTAGGACTGGTACCCACACTCCCCAGACTAGACAGTAAAGCTGCATTTCAAACTCAAAATCGGCATCAGACCCAGTCTCAAACAGCTGGCTCTGAACTCCAGGGCTCCTGCCACCCTAGGCTTGGTCCCAGAACTCTGAAGAGGAGCTGGTGGTCTGATTATTCCACATTCTGCTCTGTTGGGAGCAGTAATGGCACTTTGGCTGAGAAATGTTATATTCAGACATTTTAAGTTGATGCGGCTGAAAATTTTAATTTGGAAAAGATATTTCACACATATTAATAATAGTTCAGTTTCAAAATGTTTATTTCATTAAATAATTATATATGTGTATATGTGGGTGTGGTGTGGGTGGGCATGTTTGTGTCTGTCTTTGTGTATGCTGAATTTATCTACTTCTCATTCATTTTTGGTGATCATTATTCTTCTAATAGAACACTACAAAAAAATACCAGTGAATCATCAATGATTAACTTGTTGAAAATAGTTTTCCTCTGGCTTCATGATTACCTGCTTCAATAAAATAAAATAATCACAGCATTATTTAATTTCCTGACCCAACTACCAAATTAATCTAAAATAAAACAAGTTACTGTAATCCCCCAATTTTCTTTAGACTAGCTGGACTTTTGGCAGTAAGAATCACTTCAAATCTGGAAGTAAAAAAGAAAAGAAAAAGAAAAACGTCTTTCTCTCCAGTAGAAAAAGAAGAACCCTCCCTGTGACAGGCTGTGACTTGTCAATCTGCTCACAGACGTTATGACACCCTCTTATTGGCAGAGCTCCCAAAGAGCCAGCTGCTTCTCACTAAAGCCAAGAGGTGTGGAAGAATAAAAGGGTAAATGAAATAAGAAAAAAGAGGATATTCAAGGAAGATCATGAAATCCCAGTGCAAGTCCTGATTCTACAGATAGATATCTATATTGTATCATTTAAGCTCTCTGAGCCTCTGTTTCCTCATCAACAGGAAAAAAACCTGTGCTACAGGGACCTGAGGAGATTAAGATAAAACCCATGACAGTGTTTAGAACAGCTTCTGACCCAGGTGCACTCAATAAAATAAAGGAAGGAGGAAGGGAAGATTACCCTTACTTGTGGGTTCTATGCTGTTCCTGCAGTCCCAATGCTTGGGGTCATGTCTCCTTTGTTCTCTAGTATTAGATTTCCTTGTTGTTGCGATGACAAACTACTTTTTCATGGAGGCCTTTTAGACTTAATTAGAGGTAATGTGTTATTATAGATAATAGTAAATCATGTAGAAAGGTGTGTCTACAAGTTGGGAACCCCTAAATGTGAGGAAGGCTGATGTCAGAAGCTAATTATGTACCACTTTTTTTTTTTTTTGAGACAGAGTTTCACTCTTGTTGCCCAGGCTGGAGTGCAAAGGTACAATCTCGGCTCACTGCAACCTCCGCCTCCCAGGTTCAAATGATTCTCCAGCCTCAGCCTCCCAAGAAGCTGGGATTACAGGCGCCCACCACCATGCCCAGCTGATTTTTGTATTTTTAGTAGAGACAGGATTTTGTCATGTTGGCCAGGCTGGTCTTGAACCTTAGGTGATCCACTCGCCTCAGCCTCCCAAAGTGCTGGGATTCCAGGTGTGAGCCCACACCCAGCTTTATGTACTGCTTAAGACAGAAAAAATAGGTTTCAAAACTAGTAGTGGATGCCTGAGGCACTATGGTAGGAAGGATCCTGAAGCTGAGTTTTAAATCCAGAGAAGAGAGATGTGATAGATAGCAACACCTACCATGATTGCAGAAGGGGAAGTGATGGCACATGCCATTTCTGATATTCTATGCACAAAGGATACAATTTCAATGAGTTTTGTAGCCAGCCTCACAAGAGAAATTCAAACAAGTAATAATTCTTAAACCAGGAAATAATTTAAGAATCACTTCATTAAAAAAAAAAAAATTCAGCACTGCTGCCAGTGCTATCCTCAGCACCCACGTGGACCACAGCCCTGAGGACAGGCCTGAACCACCCTCTGCTGCCACCACTGGCACCCATATGTGCCACCCAGGGGCCCCACAGCCAGCCTGCCACTACTGCCACCAGTGGTGCCATGCATGCCACCCAAGGACTCAAGGCTTGCCTCCCAGCCTACCACTGCTACTCCCAGCACATGAGGATGCCATCTGGAGGCTACAGAATGGGCCCATGCAGGGCCTCCACCTCTACCAGCACCCACACATGCTTCCCAGGGGCATGAAGACTAACATGCCTGTTCCACCAACACCACCAGTGGTGCCTGAAGACTGGCTCACTTGGTGTCCCCATTCCCAGCAAAGCCTCGCCACAGCCTCCATTAACACGTTTAGCCTAAGTCGTCAAGGAACTCACAGACACTAATTACATTGATTACAGTCAAAGAAATCATATGGAGACTACACTACTGTGCCCACTCAGAATTGAAGCCAAAATACCCAACCCAACCATCACTATAGATACAACTACAGGAAAAATCTTTCCCTACAAAAGCCAATCCATAAAATTGGAAGAAGTAATTTTTATAGCAGATGCACAGATGCCAATGTAAGAACACAAGAACCATTTAAAAAGCAAGGAAACATGACACCTTCAGAAGACCACAATAATTCTCCAGTAACAGATCCAAAAGAAAATCTACGAAATACCTGAAAAAGAATTCAAAATAATGATCTTAAGGAAACTCAGGGGATACAAGAGAACATAGATAAGCAATACAAAGAAATCACAACAACATTTCATGATCAGAATGAAAAAATCAACGAAGAGGTAGGTATTGTTAAAAAAAAAAAAATCCTAGAGCTAAGGAATCCAATGAAGGCAATTAAAAATACAATCCAGCCAGGCACGGTGGCTCACACCTGTAATCCCAGCACTTTGGGAGGCCAAGGTGGGCAGATCATGAGGTCAAGAGTTCACTGGGCAACACAGTGAAACCCCGTCTCTACTAAAATACAGTTGGGTGTGGTGGCAGATGTCTGTAAACCCAGCTACTCACGAGGCTGAGGCAGGAGAATCGCATGAATCCGGGAGGCAGAGGTTGCAGTGAGCCGAGACTGTGCCATTGCACTCCAGCCTGGGTGACAGAACGAGACAACATATCAAAAAAAAAAAATACAATCCAAATCTTTAATAACAGACTAGATCAACCAAAGAATTTCTGAACTTGAAGACAAACATTTTGAAATAACCCAGACAAAAAATAATTAAAAATAATTTCAAAAGCCTATGTAATATATCAAACACCACAAAGCAAACAAATATTCAAGTTTTGGGAGGTCTAGAAGGAGAAGGAATGGGTAAAGTTATAGACAACCTATGTAATAAATTAATAGTGGGAAACTTCATAAGTCTTGCAAAAGATATGGACATCCAGATTAAAAAAAAGTTCAAGGATCCAACAAATAGATTCATTCCAAAAAGGCCTCCTCCAAGGCACACTGTAGTCTAAGTCAAAAGTCAAAGACAGAGAATTCCAAAAAAAAGTAAGGAGGAAAGAATCAACTCACACATAAGGGAATCCCTATCAGAGTAACAGTGGATTTCTTAGCAGAAAGTTTACAGGCTTTGAGAGAATGGGATAATATATTCAAAGGGAGGGAGGGAGGGAGGAAAAAAGGAAGTGAGGGAGGAAGGAAAGAAGTAAAGAAGGCAGGCAGGCCCTGTCAGCCAAGAATACTACACCCAGCAAAGCTATTAATCAGATGTAAAGGAGAAATTAAGTCTTTCACAGAGAAGCAAGAACAGAGTAAATTCTTCACCACTAAACTGGACCTACAAAAAATGCTTAAGAGAATCCTATATCTAGAAGGAAAATGATGGTATTTGCCATGATGAAAACACATGAAATTATACAATTTACTGGTAAAGCAGATACACAAATGAGAAAGAGAAAGGAATAAAAAACAACAAATATAAAGGTAAACAATGAAAGAGGAAGAAAGGAACAAAGGATGTACAAAACAATCAGAAAACAAAATGATAGGCATAAATCCTCATCTATCAATAACAGCCTGGAATGTAAACAGTTTAAATTTCCCAATTAAACTATATAGACTGGTGAATAAAAAAATGCAAGACCCAACTACATGCTACCTATAAAGACACACAGATGCAAAGTGAAGAAAAAGAAAAGTTCCATGCAAACAGAAACCAGCAGCTCACAGGAATGGCTATACTTACTACACTCATATTGGACAAAATAGACTTCAAGGCAAAAAACACAGAGACTGAGTCATTATATGATGATAAAGAGATCAATTCAGCAAGAGGATATAACAATCATGAATATGCATGTACCCTACACTGGAGTACCCAGATATATAAAGCAAATATTATTATTATTATATTTTTTATTGTACCTTAGGTTCTAGGGTACATGTGCAGATCACACAGGATTGTTGCATAGGTACATACATGGCAATGTGGTTTGCGGCCTCCATCCCCCGTCACCTATATCTGGAATTTCTCCCCAGGTTATCCCTCCCCAACCTCCCTACCCACCACTGTCCCTCCCCTATTACCCCCTAACAGACCCCAGTGTGTGATGCTTCCCTCCCTGTGTCCACGTGTTCTCATTGTTCAACATCTGCCTATGAGTGAGAACATGCGGTGTTTGATTTTCTGTTCTTGTGTCAGTTTGCTGAGGATGATGGTTTCCAGATTCATCCACGTCCCTAAAAACGACACAAACTCATCGTTTTTTATGGCTGCATAGTATTCCATGGTGTATATGTGCCATATTTTCCTTGTCCAGTCTATCGTCGATGGGCATTTGGGTTGGTTCCAGGTCTTTGCTATTGTAAACAGTGCCACAATGAACATACGTGTGCATGTGTCTTTATAATAGAACAATTGATAATCCTTTGGATATATACCAGTAATGGTTCCAGGTCTTTGCTATTGTATAAAGCAAATATTATCGAAAGAGACATCAACACAGTAAGTATTGTTGAGAACTTCAACCC